>CAUYSK010070366.1:0-68216 GCA_963575035.1 Avahi laniger | reverse complement strand
AAATTAGCTGGACAACTAAACAATATATATACATAAAAAATTAGCTGGGCATGGTGGTGCATGCCTGTAGTCCCAGCTACTTGGGATGCTGAGGCAGGAGGATTGCTTGAGCCCAGGAGTTTGAGGTTGCTGTGAGCTAGGATGACGCCACGGCACTCACTCTAGCTCGTAAAAAAGAGTGAGACTCTGTCTCAAAAAAAAAAAAAAAAAAAAAAAGAACACATTAGCCAGAACTTACAAATGCATATAAGGACTGATGTTTACCAATCAGCTGATTAAACAATAAGCACATGAAGACACGTGATGGAGAAAGGCAAGCTCCTAAAGTCTAATAAAGCCCTCCGACATAAAAGATACAACATTCTAGAAAATTATTTTTAAAATTATATTTTAGTTTTTATCCACAGTTTTGATCCCTTAGTAACTCTCTAAAAATTCCATAGGGATTTTCAGTTCACCAACTATTAGATCCAATTATGTTCAGCTGGATCACAGCAAAAAACAAAAGAAAAAGGCTGTTAGGATTTCACAGGCAAACTCAAAGTCCCAAGGGAGCCAAGTGTGTATCATTGGGAGAATGGAGCTCTTGCCCATTTAGATATCTGAGCAGTGTGTATAAAATTTAAGTAAAAGGAAAAAACAAAAAGAAAACATGTTAAGGTTAAATGTTTAGGATATGTTATTTTTAGATGAAGATCTCAACAACTCCTTCATGTCCTCAGACTAGTTCCATATAATGTTTCATCACTGACTGAAATGAGTCTTCAAAAGAACAAATTATTCATGTAATCATATTTTATTTCATTTTAATCTTCTGGCTTTTACAACATTCTATCTTCCCCTAGAGAATTAGGCACATATGAGAAACTCAGTTGCAAGTAATTATGTAAATAACAACATATGCATTATTCATTACTACCTTCTTAGCTGTTATGTATAAAATTCTTTCATGGGTTGATTATCCTTCCGCTTGCCTTTTAGTCTCACAAATACTTAATTTCTAACAAAAATATTTTAATACATATGGAAATCTGTCTACAATTACTTGAATAACAACTGTTCCAGTTATTATGGTTAGGGTTTTTACAGGACTGCACTTCAGAGAAACTTTAAAAATGGCATTTTAAAATGAAAATTTTTATCATAAGAATTTGTAATGTTTTTAGAAAGACAGGATATCTGCTGAGTTCATGGATATACTTCTAAAGTCTGAGTGAGGCAATTACATGAATTCTAACAAATATCAAATATAAACACGGTTTTGTATCTGTTCAATAAAGCCTGTGTTTGTGTTCCTAACTTGTGAAAAGTTAATAGAGAACTTTGAATGCCTGCACTAAAGTCATTAACTGTGTTCTGATTTCATCAATGAATTCTCATATGTATACACCTTAAGTGTGTTCAGATACTTTTAAACACTGAGTAGTGATAAAAGCTCTGCTTCTCACTGAATACATTATGTGGCTTCCTCAAAAAATTAAAAATAGAACTTGTATAGAATCCAGCAATTTAACTTCTGGGTATATGTCAACAGGAAATGAAATCAGTATATTGAAGAGATATCTGCACCCTCATGTTTATTGCAGCATTATTCCCAATAGCCAAGATATGGAAACAATCTAA
This sequence comes from Avahi laniger, assembly GCA_963575035.1. Taxonomy (NCBI): domain Eukaryota; kingdom Metazoa; phylum Chordata; class Mammalia; order Primates; family Indriidae; genus Avahi; species Avahi laniger. The sequence continues at coordinate 66,593 of CAUYSK010070366.1, read as the reverse complement.
GTGTCCACTGATGGGTGAATGGATAAAGAAAATGTGATATATGTTATACACACACACACACACACACAAACACACATGTACAATGAAATATTATTCAGCCATAAAAAGAAGGAAATCCTGCCATTTGTGACAAGATGGATGAACCTGAAAGACATTATGTTAAGTGAAATAAACCAGAAGCAGAAAGACAAATACTACATGATCTTACTTATATGTGGAAACTAAAAGTCAAAGTCATAGAAGCGGAGAGTAGAACAATGGTTACCAGGGGCCAGAAGATACAGGAAATGGGAAGATATTAATAAAAGGACACAAACTTTCAGTTATAAGATAAAGAAGTTCTGGAGATCTAATGTACAGCATGGCTTGTGATGGATGTGTTAATTAATTTGATTGTGGTATTCATTACATGACATATACATATATCGAATCATCACATTGCATACCTTGAATATACATAATCTCTATTTGTCAATTAAATGTTTTAAAATAAAAAATGCAAAAAGAGAAAGAGGCTCAGTTTGCTCCTCTCTGCTGAAAACACTATTTCATGGACTAAGAACTGAAAAATCATCTTTGCATCTCCAAGTTGCACGCTGGTTCACATTATTATAAAGTACAAAGCATGTTTTAAAAATATTTGGTACATAGTGAGCATTCAGTGTCTCTTAGTTATTACTATTAAGCTACCTGGTTTGTAAAAGTAAATCCTTTGAAAGTTAAAAATGTTCCAATGTATCAGTGTTGCTGTAACGAAACACCTGAAACTGGCTAATTTACAAAGAGCATAGATTTATTTCTCACAGTTTTGGAGGCTGGCAAGTCCAAGATCAAGGCATTGGCCAGTTGGGTGTCTGGTGAGGGCCCATTTCATAAATGGCCTCTTCTTATGGTGTCCTTACATGGTAGAAATGGAAGGGCCAAAAGGACCTACACTAATTCCCTCCAACCCTTTTAAAAGGCACTAATTCATTCATGGGATCAGAGCCTTCCATGACTTAATCATAAGGCCCACCTCTTAATACCACCACAATGGGGATTAAGTCCCAACATGAACTTTGGAGGGGCTACATTCAAATTATAGCAAAGGTGCTGAATTTGTCCCCAGTACACAATAATCTATTGTGAACCAAAGCTGCATGTTTTCTGTACTACAAACCCTCTATTCCTCAGGGCGTGGCACAGTTCTAACAAATTCTTATGGATGGCAATGGTGATAATTCACAGTGGTGAGAAGAAATTCATCTGCTGTTTTCCAGATGGCTCCAAGTATGCAAAGCAAAATTGACGGGTATTTCTACAGACCCATCCCAAAGTGTATGGCAATGTCTAGCAAAAACACCTTTATATTATTAAAATATTATTATATGATTTCATCTATGAAGTGTTCAAAAACAGGCAACACAAAAATACATTTTTGTGCTGTATACATATATGTTAAAACTGTTTAAAAATGATTTTCAAAAAAGTCAGTATAAGAGTTTGGATTTTGGAGACTTCTGAGGTTCTGTCAATATATTTCTTAACTTGGGTGGTAGTTTTATAAGTATTTGCTCAATATTCTTTTAAGTTTATATATGTGTGTGTATTGCATAGGCTTATGTTTCATGCAATTTTAACTTTCTATTTTATAACTCATCATATAAAAAAGCAAAAATGTAGAGACAACAAATTTATTACTTAATCATTACTTCTTTCCCAAATCTTACTTGCTGGAAAGAATAACCACTGCATCTCTGTGCACCCATGATTTCTGTCTGTAAGTCCACCATAAAACTCTCGCCTTGCAGTGTAAGTCATTCTTATGTCTCCTCAATTAGACTGTGAGTTTTTCTAGGAAATAACTATATTTCAGCACCTTAAAACCCTGTAACCTACAGTATAGCGTATCATCCTATAGGCCCTGAATAAATGCTTCTTACATGAGTTAATCAATCAAGCAATCATTCAGTTCAAAGAAAACACAGTGATTATGGATTAAAGGAAAGATTTTAAAGGAAGTCCTTCCCCTGGCAGCCCCTTCCTACTGACACCAAATTCCTTGCAGATTTTGGTGAGTTTTTTATCTTCTCTGAGCCTTGATTTTCTAACTAGTAAAACATATATAATACATTTACCTCACACAATCTGCAAATTTCAAATGATAACATATAAAAATATGGTAACTATATAATTTATTATCCATACTATGATACTTCTGAGGGTAAGGGGAGGCACTTAAAATAATTAAAATTATATAATTTTGAAATACTTATTAAGGAATTATTTAATATGTTGATGTTATAAAGTAGCTCTATTTAAAATTATTTTCAAAAAATTAATATATCTGAATACTAAAGTAAATATTTTTAAAAAACTATTTTTATTTTTGATGATTACAAAATAATATAAGGAGAATACTTAGCCCTTTTAATGTATATAGGTATATTAATAAGATTTTTAGACACATTTGTCTTAATACTAGCACTGTTTGACATTTCATCAAAACTACTCTTTTGACACATTTTTTTTTCTAACAGGAAAAATGTCAGTTTTTAACCAGATAATATATGTATTTTTAATATAATAACTAACATTATTGAACATTTAACATTTTCTTTTTATGAGTAATATTTTGCATATAGGAAAATGTGTGCATACCAATTACATAGCCTAGTGTGTACAACTGTGCAGTTCAATCCTGCCATATGTATACATGATATGAATCCTCCTCCAAATCAAAGCAGGATATAGAATATTCCCATCACTCCTTTTTGCTTCTTTCTAATTAATCTCTCTTCCACAGTAGAGGTAGACACTATCTATTTATATCACCATAGAACAGTGTTTTCTGTTCTTGAGCTTCATAACAATAGAATTACTATTTTATGTCTGCATTTATGTGCTTCCTTCACTCAGGATTATGTCTGTGATAATCATACGTATTGTTGATTGTACCATTCATTCATGCCTTTTTATTTGCAGAAAAGCACAGCTTTGTATGAGGTTCCACATTTTTTACCCATTTTCTTGTTCATGGACATTTAGATTGTTTGCAATTTCAGCTCTTAAGAATAAAGCTGCTATAAATATTATTTTCTAAGTCTTTTGAGGAACATATTACATTCACTCATTTCTCTTAGATATATACCTAGAGGGGAATTGTTGGGTCATAAGGCATGTATTTGTTTAACAATATTAGAAACTGCAAACAAAGTTTGCAAAGTGGTTGTGAGATAGGGAACTGGCAGGACCTGCTCAATAAGACCCAAACCAAGGTCTCTGATAAAAAAGAATGTTGTGGAGAAGCAGATCAAAACCAGCAAGATCCAAGATGGTGATGAAAAATGACCTCAGGTTACTCTCACCGATCATTGAACACTAGTTATAACACACAAGCATGCTGAAAGAAACTCCCACCAGCACCATGACAGTTTACAAATGCCATGCCAACTCCTGGAAATTACCCTATATGGCCTAAAAAGGGGAGGGACTCTCAGTTCCAGGAACTCCCCACCACTTTCCCAAAAATCTTATAAATAATCCTCCCTTCACTTAAGAGAAAATTAAATAAAAAGTATAAAATAAGATCCCGGAAACTCACAAAGGGCTACTTGCTGTTGCTCTGAGAGATAGCCACTTGTTCTGGAGCAGCCTTCCTTCTGTTTCTTTGTTACTTCAATAAACTTCCTTCTGCTTTACTCTATTGACTTGCTCTTGAATTCTTTCCTGTGCCAAGCCAAGAACCCACTTGGCCTTCAGGTCAGACCTTAGTTTTGGGGTCCACTTTCCTGTATTAGTTGGCTCATTTTATATTCCATAAACAATGTATGAAAGTGCCTGTTGCTCATGTTTTTTAAACTATGCTTACCAAAATGATAGTCTTAAATGTTGCATAACAATATTTATACATTTTTGACAAGAGCTTCTTTTTGACTAGTAGAATATTACAATTTTTTTGGTAAAAATTATGAATAATTATGAATTATATGCTCACCTAAACCAATACCAAATTTTCCAATTAAGTAATAACATGATTTTTATGTCAATGCCATGCTTTCCCCTATAGGTATTTGTACTATCACTGTAAACACATATAATTTATCTGAATGTGAAATCTTTAATTAAATTTATAATAGCACACATAATAATACCAGAGGCTTTATCTTCAGTGCAATGATCCTCCAAAAGTGAACCTTTCAATCTAGGACTCGGAATGGGAATAATTTAATTGTCGTTGAAATCAGCTGATTTTAGACTGTAAACATCTGATGTTGCAGATACAGAACAGTTTGCAAGTTTTTCTTTTAATATGGACTTAACTATTGCATTATTTTCAGTGCATCCACATACAGAAAAAAAAACTTTGAATAAAAAGTGAGTACAATGAATTTAGAAAAACAGCTATTTGATATGCACCAAAAATCAGACAGAATGCTATATATGTATCACTTCTGCAGTATGCCATGTTAAATTATTGCTATGATCTTCTAAAAATAATTACTAATTTTTAAATTACTGGCTGATGTTTCTTCAACAACATACTGATTTTCATATTGTCAATGCAGCCTCTATATTAGCTGATTAATGTCAACAAATATATTGTCAAGTTACACAAATCATCATTAAATTCCTTGAAAAACTGAATTTCAAGTCTTAAGTTTTTGATTAAACTTTTTTTTTGTTTTCAGCATCTTATTATTGAAGGGATTTATTACAATATTTAAAGTACTAATTATATATATACGTGTAATTATAGGCCTGCATTATACAATGTATAACTAAATGACTATAGTAAGAATGCTCTAAATATTCTTTAGAGCTCTACAGCAGAGCTGCTCAACCTCTATTTGTCATGCATATCTCATATACACCTATAATTTCCCATGTCCCCCCAGTCACTCTGATTACCGGCAAGTTGACAGCTTCATGATCTCCTAGACAATGGCACACCCTCACACTTTCAGGGAATCCCTTTGTACTGTATTCTTTAGAAATTCACCTGATTTTCTTGAAAGCTCAAATCCTTTGTGCTGGATTCTTGATTATCACGGAGTACACTAGCTTCTTCCCCCCAAGCCTCTGGGTGGGGCTGTTCACCGCTCCATGGTGCTTTTCATCTTCATCTACACCCTCCATATGATCCTCAGCCTCAAGACTGTGGACCATTTTAATGAAACAAGAGCTTCACCATTTCTTTGACTCAAATAATGTGACCTTGTGCTCCCAGGGTGGTACTGAAGGGTGTGATGGTGTCCAGGATGCCTCACTCTCACCTTGAGTCACACTAGACTAATGGGCTGCTGGACCAGCTACCAGTCTGGTTTCTAGTCATCCTATAACAACAAAAACCTCAAGCTACTTCAACCAGTCTTGCTTCTGCTTCTCTTGAACCCACATATGAGGGCCTTCCCTGGGGCTGCTTGCTTCCTTCCATCCTACCAACAAAGTGTACATATTTTGTGTAGGTATTAGACAAAACTTTCCAGGCTCAATCATGAAGGGGAGGGAACATTAGTGTTAGGAACCTGGTTTTCCTTGTTTACTCTTTTCTCTCCAACATCACACCTTGCTGTTTATACATGTTCTTTTATAGAAAATCCTCCTCCCCATACTTCATGGGGCTCTGTACCGTAGCAAGGAGTTTGGGCTTCCCTGTGTTTGAGTGTATGTGAAATTACTATTTAAGTGTATTTTCTGCTTGGCTGTCATTATTTGATAAATTTTGGTAATGTTGTGCTAAAAATAAGCAATAAAATCGAGTTCGTTTTTGTGGTCTAAGAAAGAAGGAATCTATGTGGCAGGTGTGTTGGAAATAATAACTGGCTTTCTAGCATTTTTTTTAAATCAGGAATGTCTGGCTATGTCCTCAGTTGTGCCCTTCCTAATGTAATAAAAACAGATCAGCAACCAGACCAAACTAAATACGAACACCTCCTACCGTCACTGGGGATCAGAAGGAGTTAGTTCCTAGACATGTGTCATGTATAGCTGAGAGCACTTCACTTTATCAGCATACATTCTACTTTCCCTTTGAGAGAGATTTAGATACCCTGCACCTACAAAGGTATTGAGGGGGAGGAAGAGCATGGTTATCATATTTTCATTACTGGCCAGCTGACACTTTTAAGTAGATATTAAAATAAGAACTCTGTTTACTGCCTATGCATCCTGCATATGCCTAATTAAAATCACAACAGAAGCTCAAAGTACAATGTGGGAGTTGTCAAACATATCCAAGCTTATTTTAATACAAATTAGCACTTTGTTAAAAATGAAAAATTCAGGACAAATGAAAAACTAAATGAAATATAAGGATAACTGGCAAAAAATAAATATTACCCAGGCAAACATGGTTGTAAAGTTACCCTAAACTTAGAGCTTCTAGTTTTTGCCTGAAAACAGCTAGTGCTCTCTGTTTTATTTTTTTTTAAATTGATGCATAATATTTGTACATATTTATAAGGCACATGTGACATTTTGATGCATGCATACAATGTATAGTACCATATCAGAGTAACTGTGATATCTATCATCTCAAACATTCATAATTTCTTTGTGTTGAAAACATTCCAAGTCTTATCTTCTAGCTATGTTGAAATATACTACAAAGTTTCATTAACTGTAGTCACCGCCTGTGCTATCAAACACTAGAACTTATTCCTCGTATCTAACTGTATTTCGTACCCATTCACAAACCTCTCTTCATCCCCTTCCCCCTACCCTTTTGGTTTCTGGTAACCACCATTCTACTTTCTACCTCTATGAGATCAACCTTTTCTAGCTCCCACATATGAATGAGAACATGTGGTGTTTGTCTTTCTGTGTCTGTCTTATTTTACTTAACATAGTATCTTTCAGTTCCATCCATGTTGCTGCAAATGACAGGATTTCATTCTTTTTTATAGTGGAATAATATTTCATTGTGTATATATACTATATTTTCTTTATCCATTTATCTATTGATGGACACTAAGATTGATTCAATACCTTGGCTATTGTGAACAGTGCTGCAATAAACACGGAAGTACAGATATCTCTTTGGTACACTGATTTTCTTTATTTTGGGTATATACAGCAGTAGAATTGCTGGAGCGTATGGTGGTTCTATTTTTAGTTTTCTGAGAAAATTTTTTACTGTTTTCCATAGTCACTAATTTACATTTCTACCAACAGTGTACGAGCATTCTCCTTTCTCCACATCCTCACCAGCCTCTGTTATTTTCTGTATTTTTAATAATAGCCATTTGAAGACATACAAATGGCAAATAGGTATATGAAAAAATGCTCAGCATCACTAATTGTCAGGTAAATGCAAATAAAAATCACAACGAGATATCATCTCACCCCAGTTAAAATGGCTATATTTCTGTTTTCTACAGGTACATGTATATATAACAGTCCTTACTAATTAAAACCTATTTTGACTAACTCTTATTTATGCCTCAAATAAGAATACGCCAACATATTAAATGACTTGTTTTAAAATATATAATTCAATTTAATGTAATTAAGAAATAAAAGTAAGCCTAAATATACAGTTTCATGTCTGACCATTGTATTAAACATATGGATGGATGGATGAATAAAGGGCTAGATCATGGATGGATAGTCTGAAAGGCAGATTAAAAACCAATGATAAATAGGTTGTGTTTAGTTTAAAACTGAACCAGATATAAAACATGAACTTTCCAGAAAGATGAGGTCCATGAAGAGTAGAGGTGGAACGATATCTGGCAATCTTTAGCATTAGCAAGGATTGCATAATCCTTTTCTGTTGAACACAGCCACGAAGCAAGGTGTGTGCCATTTGCCAGAAGTTGCACCATTTAAGAATATCACTTTGAATGTCCTAATATTGCAAGAAATTGGCTGTATTTTAAAAAAAGTTATTTTCAACTAATCCTTTCAGCTGGCCTTGAGATCTGTGATGCATCAGAGCTGCCCCATCATGCTTGGGATGTGCAGACAGCTCTCTGAAAGTCTTTGGCAGCAGCCTGTGAATCTGCGCCGAAAAGGGATTGTTTCGAAAGTTGCTTTCTCTTTATTTTTGTTGTTGTTTTTCCAAATATTCGGTTTGCAGCAGCATCTGCTATCTCAGCTCAGATGGTCCAAACAGATGTGCCATTACCTCATGTGATGAGCAAGCCCCTTGATCAAAGCGCCTGCCCCTCCTTGGCAGGTAGTTCCAGACACTTTGTTCAAACCCAGACTGTAAAAATAGCCAGAATCCGCCTGGGGATGGGAACTAATAAGAGGCAATTTTTCTGCAAACTTGGTGAGGAAGATAATGAACTCACTCTGAGTCCTCACTTTTTATTAGTATTTTTATTTCAGCAAAATGTTCTTTTGACACAGCTTTCAAATTACCACTGAATTTATGAAGCGCATTTTACCTAATCTTGATGTTCTTGGTGAAGCAGATCAGATGACTTGGTGTTTCCAAATAAATAGTGAATGTGAAGCGTGAACAATCAACTTGTGGTGCCTTCAGTCTTGTGTTCTGTTGTATCACGTCAGTAGCCAAGCAGTGCCCCAGATGCACAACTTAGTCACAAGCAGCAGCTCTGCACTAAAGGTGCCGTATTGCCTACAGGATGCTGCTGCTTCTCCAGGAGAAAGGCACAGTAAATGGGCACACAGGTAATTTTTCACTTAAACTGATTGTTCAGGAAATACTCTATCATCAACACTCTTGACTCCTATTTGGCTGTGAAGCCTTCCCCACCAATTCCTCAACATATTAGGAAGATAAGCCTATTTCTTCATGCTTTTTGGAAGAAGAGTAGTTGGACATGGGCAATATGGAAGAAAAGTCTATTTTCTGCTGGCCATGTATTAATACTACATGCTTTTACAGACATTATCTCATTAAATTTCATATAACTTAATTAAGTGAATATTGCTATCTGAATTTTATTAATGTAGAAACTGATATTGCACAAGTTCACCTAGAAAGGGGCAGAGAAATATTAAAATTCAAATATATCTAAATTTAAATTAAATTTTCTTTCTGTTGTGCTACCAGTCAAGCAAATTAACTTTTGGCATGTTATATACAATCTCTGAGCCTTAATTTTTTTCTCCATAAAATGAGGTAACCTTATAGACTGGAAATATAAACATACATATATAAACATGTACCCACAAATGCAAAAACACAGACATACACTCATAGTGCTTAGCACAGAGTCAAATGCACAATAACTGATCAATATACAGCATTTAATATGTTTTTGTAGTATTTGTAAAGCATGGATAACTATTAACTGCTTAACATATGTCTATCCTAAGGATTTTCTGAACTTAACACAGGTGGTCTAGAGATAGCATTATGTACTCCAAGTAATAGCATAATGATGGCCTTTCTGGCCAGCTGGCTATCAAGTACATGATCTCTTTGGAATAGTCATGATCCCCTTTAGGTGGCCCACTGGACACATCACCAGTGACCTTGACATGGGGACACCACCAACGATGACCTGTACATTAGGACACCACTGACAATGGCTTTTGGCACTGAAGATCATTCTGGACATACTAACAGTGGTTGCTGACATGATGGAGAACTTTTATTTTCTACTTTATGTTTCTATAGCATGGTGGTTTTTATCATAGGATCTTATGTAGTTTAGTTATATAATTTTGAACAAATTATTTAACCATGTAAACTACTGCTCCTCTTTTTACATTGATGAAATTACTTGCCTGTATAAAATGTTTAACATAAGTACCTCAAACACAACCAGTAGTCAATAAGTGTTAGCTATTATTTTTGTATATTATTATCACTACTCTAATAATGATAATAGTATTATTGTATTTAAATTATATTTGTTCCTTATAACTGTGAAAGTGTCAAAGGAGGTCAAAAACTTATAATAACTAACTTAAAATTGCATTAAAGGGCAAAGAAAAGTATTTTTTTTATTATAGTAGGCATAATTGAGACATAATTATTTGTATTGTTTTAAAATTATATATCCTTTGGTAGAAGGCAGAGTCAAAGGCCTAAACATTTCTGGGGGAAAAAAAATCAAACAATAGCACATATAGTTAATGATGGAATTTTTAAAATTAAATTTATTTTATATGAGGATTTTTCCCTTCCTTTAGCGAATCTGGGAGTTCTTGAAAGAAAATAGGAAAGAGAGAAGGAAGGAGGGAGGATGGAGGAAGGAAGGAAGGAAGGAAGGAGGGATGGAGTAATGAATCTACAAATAAACTTTTTCTCCATATATTTTGATGTCTGTTTAACAAAGTGTTTTGAATGATTTGCAGCTGTGTCTTCTAGGACTTTAGACCTGGAAGACGTCTGAGTAATAATTCAGTTTAAGACAGTCTTTTTATAAAATATGACAGAACTGAAGCCCAAGGAACTAATTGATTTTCCAAAGGTATTTATTTAGGGAAAGGGAAAGGCAAAGAGACATTTGGTAGGATAAAGTGATTTGGGGTAAGCCTAATTTTTAAATTACTTTCAAAGTCATTCGTATATGTTTGTGTCATCATTATCACAGCAAAGAGTGACACACATAGCTAGTTTAAATGTAAATTATGAAACAGACACTGCTGAGATCTTTTGAGTTAAATTGAGAAAAATACAGTTTTTTCTCAGATTATAATAATAAGATACTTACTTGGCTGCCAGTAACTCCATTTAGTGCAGAGAACAGCAGGCAGCCAACGTTGGGGTTTTGTTTTGGACTGTCCTTGGGCAGGTTTTCTTCACATACAGTAATTAGAAATATTGTAAAAATTTGTTAGTGGCCAGAAGGGCAATTTCACACTTCAAAAAGATTTTTCACTTGAAGAAAGAAAGAAAAAAAAACCTAGATAGCATTCTTCTTCATTAAATATACCCATTTTTTTCTTTTTTTTTTATTTTTTATTTATTTTATTTTTTTTATTTCAGCATAATATGGGGGTACAGATGTTTAGGTTACACGTGTTGCCCATTTATTTCTTTTTGAGTCACAGTGGTGTTCTGAGTTACAGACATGGAACATAATCACAGCTTTTAAAACTGATTGCATTAAATGAAGCAAATCATTCAAAGTACTTGTTTTCCCTCATTATGGCATAAAGGAAAAAAACTTCCATTCTCCTCAAAAATAAATAAAAGAGAAATAATCTCCTTAATATGGTTTTTACATATAAAAATCATAAAGTAGTAGTTCCATCAATCTGTTTCAATATGACTATGCTTGATTTGACTTTTACACTTGAATTACATCTATAATTAGAGGGAAAGTTATTATAAAGGTGAGGGATTTATCTCAGAAAATAAGGTATTTTGTCACTCAGATCTCAGTATGCAAGATTGTCAGCCTTTACTTTCTACATTATTTTCTTTCACTCTGCTTACATTATTCTCTATTCTACTACCATGGCAACATGGTTTGTTATCTCCATTTTCTACTCCCAAATTCATTTATATTGTTTCTGAGGAATTCTGACCTTCCTACTTTTATTATAAGCCAAGAATTTGACATCAATAAGAACAATTTTGGGCCAAAAGTATTATTCCCTAATGAAAGTACACATTTGAATAATGCTTTTTTAAAAATTCTCAGCTTGGAAAATCAAGAAAAATATAAAGTAATTTATGAAAAAAAGAATCTCTAGTACTTGACATTGAACATTTTAATTAGAAATGCAGATGGCCCATATGTTAAAACTATATTTCAATGTCTATCCAGAGAAACTGCAGTGTCTACCAGGATATAAGTTGAAAGAAGGATAAGTTGTCTTTTCATCTTTTAAAAATTCTTTAGAATCTTTAGAGAAGGCTTACATAGTCCAAGTTGATTTGAGTTGATTCGGTTGGACTTAGACGTCTATATATTATCACAAGCTTTCATGTTGCAGGTAAGGTGCTTTAATTTCTATCTCTAAGATTTTACTAGAAGTTACTAGAGAATGTATAGAGCAAGATTCACATGCAAAGCTTTTAAAGAGATATGTAATAATATTTCTGCTATCAAAGTAAAAATCAGAAAGTCAATAATCTGTGTTAATATATGTGTCAACATAACCACACAATCATTATTTTAAGTGTAAAAGAATAAACTTTTTCATGAGTATCATAATAAAACTTATTGAATTCTATAACATTCTTAAATGTGAATTCTGTCCAACCAACCTTATATCTATTTGATAATGTGCCATTAAGGAGGTAGCAATGGGAAGAGTGTTGGCTTGGTTCCTGGCAGTGACTCCAAGATGAATAACTTTGAGATAGTTTTTAAACTCTCAGATTCTAATGTATCATCTTCAAGATTATAATGTCACTCATAGACATCTGCCAAGGTTTCTTTCTTCTAAAAATTTTAAACAGTTTATGAACATAAAACTTTTCATCATATTATAACTCTCTGAGTAATGACCACTGACCATGACTTGCATCAGAATTATCTAGAGCGGTTGTTAAAAATGTTAATTCCTTAGTCCTATCCCAAATGGATTAAATCAGAGTCTTGAGAAGTTGTTGCAAGAAATCTACATTTTATATAACCACTCCAGGTGATTCTTCTTTATACTAAAGTTTGATAACCATTAACATACAGTGAATTTATTTTTATAGTTGTATAGTAGTCCACTATCAGTGTTATTTTACTAATTGAATAACAAGGAAAAGTACCTTTCATTTATACAGGAATTTAAAATGACAGCGTCGGAGTTCTTTTTTTTTTTTTTTTTCATGTCAAGAACTTTTTTTTACTTCATTCTATCAGAGAATTTTTAAAGAAAAAACAGACTACAGGTCCTCCTAAAGCCCATCAGGAATATTTGCATTAGCAAATTAGGAACAAATGTAATTAGAATAAAAGAAATCTTGGGGAGAAAGATTCTGCTCTTGGATTGTAAAATTGAAGTAGTTATTGTCAGAGAAAATAAGTTTCTAAAGTTACTATGGAACATTAAATCCATTGACTATCCCATTCTGGTGCAAATCAACATGGATTATGGCATAGTATGAGATAAAAAAAATAATAAGTGGACATCAAGGAAGGGAATGGATCACACCAAGAAAAAAAAAGATAGAAACTCTCTCATTTATCTTATTTGATTAAAAGTTTAACCAATTTCATAGTGAAGCAAGAGATCTCCCAAACATATTTTATATTAATGATAGTTCCACTGTGTGCATTTTATAGCTAGCAAACGGATAATGTGGCAAAGTTCTAACCTGTGAATTAGGCAATGGTTCCCCCTAGTGTTCCTGTCTCTGTTCTGAACAAACAAGGCTATTTTTTGTCAAATAATCTTCAGGGATCTCCTGAATTGTCATGAAATATTGGGGAACACAAAACTCAGGTATCTGGTCATAGTCTTCAATTCCCAAAGTCCCATAATAAAATAAAAATAGAATAAACACTGAACCCACAAGTAGGGGATTAGCTACACAACAAACGCCATAAAATATGTTGATATGTAGATGTACAGGGGAGAAGATGAGAGAGCAGTTTGCAAAGGCAGACTAGATATGAAGTCAAAACACCAGTGTGGGCCGGGGGGAAGACCAATGAGGGCAGCCCAACAGTTGTATGCTAGAATGGATATATCATGAAAGACAAAGAGACCCCCCTGAAGGCTAGCTTTCACGGAAGTGATGCAAGGACATACTATTCACCAAAGACATTAGGTATGCTCTGGTGAAAGGAGAACCAGTATTGTTAAGAAGTTCAGTTGTAGCTTGCCTCTGCAGGCCAGAGCTGAAGATAGTTCCAGCTGTCCTAGAGCTGAGATCATTACCAACCATGATGATAAGTTCCCCACCAGTAGAAGCCAGGTGATACTACTGAATCACCAGAAACCAGGAGGCTGAAATTACAATAATTACAGGCAAGGTCAAGGGGCCAGCTAAGGGGGCTTTATCCTCATGGAGTTGTGGAGGTGCTTAGTAGAACACAGCATCCCTAGGGGTACAGCAGATGAACAGTTAAGAAGGGTGCTGCTTAATATCTATAACCAAAAAAGGAAACAATATAGGAGCAGAGGGATGAGGGCAATAGCACCAATAAAAAGTAATGAGTACTTGTTCATTTCCCAGACCTGAAGTAGTTTTCAAATCTGGATCTCATTGACTAACAGATTGGCCTAGTCCCTTGAAAAATGGCCTTGTAGCATCATGACAATTGTTAATACATACTGTAATGACTCCTCCAGTCCCTTCCCAATGGGAACTATGGCCATTTACTGGGGTCACTGTATACTTAAGTAGGAGGAAAATCATACAGCTGAAGAACCAGGGTCTGGGTTGACATAAGGCATCATCATCACAGCTTCTTATTAGAGTAGGGTCTTATTTGAACCCTATAATAAATTGAGTCCTGGCTAAAATTCAACTCACAGTGGACAGCCAGGGCTTCCCAAATGTTCAAGTATCCAGTGCTCAAGTGTGCAGTTGGAACTGTTATGCTTTGCAGTTAGAACAATCCCTCACATCCTTAGCCTATAGGGAAAAGTATTGACAGTAGGTAAGACCAAGTGGAAACCGATGAAATCACCCTGCTCAAACCAAGATATTAAATGAAAAAGAATATTACATATCTGGAGTAGAAAGGCGAGTGAGAAGGAAGACATTAGCACCACTTTAAATAACCTAAAGAATTCAGGGTAATGATCCCAATCATATCTTCATTTAATTTGCCATCCTGGACCCTGGAGTAAATACATGAGTCCTTGAAAATGATTTTAGATTACTGCAGGCTTAATCAAGTAGCATCGGCAATCACAGCTATTGTGCCAAATATAATTTCCTTGCTAGAAGAAAGACTTCACTTATATGATATATGACCATCAGCTCACATTCAAGTGAAATTAACAAAAGTATTCATTCACAATTTTCTCCAAGGCTGTTTTAATGCTCTGCCCTGTGACACAAAATAGTGCAAAGAGATCTGTACCACCTGAATACCCCCAGAGTTTCACATTGATCAGTTCTATATACTGAAGACATCATGCCAACCAAGCAGAACAAGTGAGAGATGGCTAGTACGCTGGAAAACCTGGTAAGACAAGTATGCATAGTGCATCAAGTGTTAAGACCTATGATGATTCAGTGGGGAAATGTCACTTTTAGAAGTGCAAAAGTCAGGGGCCTGGCTGGATATCTCCTCCAAAATAAGAGGCAAGTTATTGCATCTTACATACCCTACCACTAAGAAGCGAGCACAGTGTCTAGTAGGCCTCTCTGAATCTTGAAAGACATTTTACACCTAGAAATACTACATCAACCGATGTACCAGGTGAAACGGAAGGCTTTCAACTTTTAGCTAGTTCCAGAGTAGTGAAGGGCTTTGTAGCTCATCCGAGATATAGTGCAAGCAGTCCTGTCACTTGGACCAAAAAACTGAGCGAACTCTTATTGTGTGGAGCTATCAGTGGTAGGAAAAAGATGTAGTATAATGAAGAGTAGTGAGAAGATCACAATGGAGACCCCTGGGAATCTGGAGCAAGACCATATTTATACATAGGAGGAGATTAATATGCCTTATGAGAAACGCTATGAATTCTTAGTAGAGATGGAATACTTAAACATGGGCATGCCTTCCCTGCCAAGTCATATGGTCAGATGGTCCCAGCAGTTCATCATAAAATGGAAATCATCATCCTTGATTGAGGGCAAGCCATATTTAATATCAGATTTTTGATAGATATTAAAAGATTGATTTCTTATTTTCTTTTATATGCAACAAATATAACATTTTTCTTTATTGATAATGATCAGATCATTATCTTTTAGGAGCAGGTATAAAGCACAACTGAAGCAAATAATCCTATGAACGTTTTAAATATAAGTTATCTTATTGCACAAATAAGCATTATATTTATTTCAACATCAAGAGTTTGAAGTAAGAAATTCCTTACAATTTTTTAAAATGATTTTTTCATTTTTTACTGTTAACTTTTTAATCTTATTTTTGCAATAATATTCTAGAAGTATGTTCAAAGAAAAATAATCTTTAACATACAGAACTTTTCTATAGTATGCATTGGCAAAATATCCTAGAAAAATATGGCCAAATATGTGTTTGTCAACACATAATACAAAATATACAACAGTAATAGTATATATAATTCTTGCCATATTGTTTTAATTTGGTAGATTTACAAATTTTGTAATTTGCACAATCTCGTAATAGCTCTGTTAAGTACTTGTTTAAGAGAAATTATACTCTAAGAGTAAAGAAATAAAATATTATACAACATTTGAAAATACGTTTTCAAAGATAACTAAATGGTAGGAATAATTCTCATGAAACAATATCAAATTAAAAAATCTAAACATGAAATTTAATATAATTATATTTTATTTAAAAGTGTCTTTTCTATATATTTTAAAGTGAATATCATTTTATAATTTGAAATATATGTTATATAAGATGAATTATTTTTGTTCAAAGCTACTATGGAATTAGTGAAGCTGTAGTTTGTCATCTCATATTTATGTATCATAAGGTTTTATTTCCTATTTAGAACCTGATAGATAGCAAATGACATTATAGCTTTCTTCAGTGTAGTTTATCAAGTATCCATTTTGCTCAGTCTTCATATAATTATACATAATATATATACTAATAATAATGCTATATATATTTACTCAAGCAGAAACCCTATGCTAAGAGCACACAAAGCATTGTGATCACACTCAAGACAGCACCGAGAATTCATTATTAAAGATATACACTTTCTTCAATTCCTGTCCAAACACAACATACCATAAATGAAGCCAATGTCCAGGAAGGAAATGTTATTTGTAATTTATTTTTATCATATATAAGATTACATAAAATATATAAAAATTACATATACATATTTTTATGTATATCATGCAAATTTCTGCTTAACATGTTCAGTATTTTAGGATTTTGTACTTTTGTACTTTGTAATGCAGTTATAATTATTTTTCATATCCTTGTCTACTAATTCTAATATGTGTTAGTTTTATATTGTTTTCAAATTATTAAGTTCTCCTCTTAGCGTGGTTCATATTTTTCTACTTTTTCATGCCTGGCAATTTGATCAGATGCCAGATATTGTATATTTTACTTTGTTAGGTGCTGAATAGTTTTTATTTCTCAGTAAATATTCTTGAGTTTTATTCTGAGACACAGTTAACTTCCTTGGAAACAATTTGATGCTTTCTGATATTTCTTTTACAATTTGTTAGGTGAAACGACAGCAGTATCTATTCTAAGGCTATTTATTTCCCTTTACTGAAGAATTATGGGTCTGTGTCCTCCCCCCACAAAAGATATAATGAAACTCTAATACTCAGTACCTCTGAGTGTGACCTTATTTGGAAATAGGGTCTTTGTGTATTTAAACATGTTAAGATGAAGTCATTAGCGTGGGCCCTAATCCAGTATGACTGTTGTCTTTATAAAAAGGGGAAGTTTGGACATAGACAATCAAAGGAATAAGGTGCCGTGTGAAAATGGAGGTTAGAGATTGAAGTTATACAGCCACAAGACAAGGAACACCTGGGACCACCACAAGTTATGAGCAAGATATTGAACAGATTCTTCCTTTTAGCCCTCAGAAGGACCATCGACACGTTAACTTTTGACTTCTGGCCTCCAGAACTGTGAAACAATACATTTACTTAAGCCATCCAGTTTGGGGCACCTTGTTACTGCAGCTCTAGAAAACTAATACATGCAGCAAGACTTTCTGAGCACTCTACCCAATGCCCTGTGAACAATGAGGTTTTCAGTCTGATTGCTGTAATAAGCTGTATTCTTAGCTCTCTCTCAGGTCTGGCTACTCTTGTCTCAAATCTTTTAGGTGGTTGCTTCTATAGCCTTGAGTAGTTTCCTGTCATGCCTGCACTGATCATTATTGTGCTGAATACTTCAGAGTACCCTTTATGGACCTCCAGAGTTTTCTCTGTGTAGTTTTTTTCTCTCAGGTACTATGTTCTGAGAATTGTAGCAATCTTGGTTTCCCGCTAATTCTCAGCTCTGCCTCCTTAACTCATGGACTCTACTGTGCTCCATCTACCTGGTTCCCATCAGTGTTGCAGCCTGGAAAGCTCTGGAGAGTGAAAGCTCAAGGTGGGCAATTATAAGGCTCACCTTGCGGTCCATGCCTATTTATTTGACCATATCTCTTCTTCAATGGCTATGCATCAGCCCATTGATCTTTTATTTCCTCACATGCACAAGGATGTTTATCCTCAGAGCATTTACACTTGCTGTTCTCTATGCCTGGAATTCTTTTCCTAGAGATTTTCCCATGGGGCCTGCCTTTCATCACTCAGGTCTTAGCCCAAATATCTCTGTCTCCGAAAGGCTTTCCCTGATCCTATCTAAACTAACATACCTACCTAGTGGCTCTATTACTCTGTTTTATTTATACAGAGTGAGAATTCCAAATCCAAAGTGCTCCAAAATCTGAAACTTTCTGAGTGCCAACCTGCGCTCAAAGGAAATGTTCATTGGAATATTTCTAATTTTGGATATTTGGATTTGGGATGCTCAACTGGTTAGTATAAATTCACATATTCCAAAATCCAGAATAATCTGAAATCTGAAACACTTTTAGTCTCAAGCATTTTGAATAAGAGATACTCAACCTGTATCATGTTTCCCTATTCAAAGTATTTTTTTAAGTGAAGGCAAAATAAAATTTTTTTATTCTTGGTTGATCTAACAGATAACAGTTTTCTGAAAATAATAATAGCAACAATGTAAGCATAAACAATATTTATGCTTATATATATATATATGCTTGTGTATAAACAAAATGAATGACAGCATGATACAAGGAATGGGAGGGAGAAATTAAGATTATTTTGTTGCTAGAAAGTACAGTCATCTCTTGGTATCCTCAAGAGATTGGTTCCAGAATCCCCCTATAGTTACAAAAATCAGCAGGTGCTCAAGTCCCTGATGTAAAAAGATGTAGTATTTGTATATAACCTATAAGCTGCTCATATTCCCTTAGAACATAAATTCCATGAGAAATATGAATTTTACTTTCTTGTTCATAGCTACATCTCCAGTGTATAGATCAGTGTGTTGCACAGTAGTGTTCATTAAATACTTTTGGACACTGCATGAATAAATTCAAGAAAATAATATAAGCAGCTAAAACTGAAAACATAAGGCCTTCATCTTCCATTTTCCTGAACTATTAATACCTTAGTGATGTTTTGCTTTATCGCTTATTTGTATCTTAGAGAAGTAAACTCCATGCTTAAAAACATTTGCTGTTGGGTCGGGCGTGGTGGCTCACGCCTGTAATCCTAGCACTCTGGGAGGCCGAGGTGGGCGGATTGTTTGAGTTCAGGAGTTCGAAACCAGCCTGAGCAAGAGCGAGACCCCGTCTCTACTAAAAATACAAAGAAATTAATTAGACAACTGAAAGTATATAGAAAAACTTAGCTGGGCATGGCGGTGCATGCCTGTAGTCCAAGCTACTCGGGAGGCTGAGGCAGAGGGATTGCTTGAGCCCAGGAGTTTGAAGTTGCTGTGAGCTAAGATGACGCCATGGGACTCTAGCCCAGGCAACAGAGTGAGACTCTGTCTCAAAAAAAAAATTGCTGTTGCACACCCTTACACAGCATGTGATTACTATAAAATAGTTAAGTTTATGTTATCTGTTTATATTGCAGTAGGAAAGAAATAAGTTAACATGTATACTTTACAAGAACTAAAAATGGTGTTTTCTTTTGCACTAAAAATGTGTCTCTGGCATTAAATAAAAAAGTGGAATATTCAGAAACTTCAGATTTATATTATACTGGGTATTTATTATTCCTATCATCTCTCATTTCCATTACTATAACTTCTACTATTGTTCTGAGAGCAAACCAATCTTCAAATGTGACAATTGACGAGAAAATGTAGTTGTATGCTTTTGTTGCTGCTTTAAAAATTACTATGATTGAAAAACCTTAAGCAAATTATTTGTTAAATGAAATAGCTGTAGATAAACATATCAATCTTAGAAAAATATTATTCTTATGGAAATAAGGAAGGTTTGAAACAAGAAAATAAGGAAGAGCTGTGTATATAAATATGTGCTTTTAGCTGAAAATTTGCATTGAAAAGTGTCTTCCAATGTAGAATAATGATATTGGTGTAAGGGAGATCTGCTATATATTGTTTTATGCAAATCAGATTCCATAATGTGGACAGGCAACAATAAAATAAGCCTTCTTTTAACTCTTATAATAAAGCAATGTTAATGGAGTCATAAAAAAGTAACTTCAGACACTACAGACTGCAAAAAGATCTCCACACAACCAGCCAGGGTCTTCTTTGTCCTCAGGCTTTGCCAAGCATCTGAATTAATGTATGGTGCATAATTTCTGTATGTTGAATTTTACATGTCCCATGATTAGCAAAAAGTATGTGTATGTTCACTGACATTTTCACTATTTATATTCACATTTGATTATTTTCTCAAAAGAACCATTTACTTTTCCAAAGGAGATAAAAATATTTCTTATAGGCAGATAATGATATTCATACTTGATAAATATTACAACTGGAGTTTTAGAAAGCAACAATATAGATACAAACTTATTAGATGTATGAACATGCATGAATAGCAAGTCATTATATAGAAATAAATTTATACACACACATGCATATATGCAATATAGATATTATGTATTTATTGACAATGTGGGTTTAAATAAATTCCATAATGAATTAGGTTCAAATCACAACTATCATTCCTCAGTTTCCAACTACTGCTTATTCCTGTCTAGTATTAATCAATGACAATCCAAAACATGCTTAAAAATAAAAAAACAAAAATTTCTGTTGATAAACATGATGCCAAGTACTTTTCTTAATATATTTTATCCAAATATTCAGCTGTTACTATACTCGCTCAATTTTATGTTTATGAAGAAAAACATGATTATGTCAGAGACTCAGTTCACTCTGACATGATCAAGTGGCATAAAGAATGCCATCTTTCCATGCTCATGTTTGGAAGTTATTGAGAAATAAGTGCAGAATAAGTCAAATGGCAGTCCAAGTTGTCACTTTTATTACAGAATAAGATGACCTTTGCTAAAGGGTCTAATTGCTGTGGGCAAGTGTGTTTCTTAATGCTGAACTCCAGAATTAAACATGCTTACTCAAGTAAACAAAGCTGGAAAACCACTGTCTTCCCTGACTAAATAATCAGGAACGATAAAAATATTTCTCTATGGACAATGGACCTAAGTTATTTTGTGCATGTGAAAAATTTTCCAATAAAAAGGACCCATTTTTTTTTAATCTATTAGGTTACAAAGTCCAAACTTCAAGTTCAGATAGCAAAGGATACCACATTTCCTGACTCTATTGTTTCCCCAAATTTCATTTTGACTCATAGTAAGAGTTCAGATATGGAAGGATATCCTAACAAAGTCACCTATTCAATTCCAGAAAATGAGAGTTGGAAGAGAGAGTTTGGATCATGAAGGATACCTGTGATTCTATTCTAAAAACAATAGATAAATTAAAATTTTAATTTCTTAATTTCTAAGATACTGGACACTCCATACTATTTCCTCCCAGACTACAGCTTGAGCTCTTTCATATTTGCCTGTTCACTAAATGTTGCTGTTCTGCATAAGCTCCATCCCCAGCTCACTTCTCTTTACTTTGTATGTATTCTTTCCTTGGAATGCCTTCCACTCTCCTGTTATCAATCATCACCTATATATTAATATACAGTCCTGTGCCACATAACAACGTGTCGGTCAACAACGGACCACATATGACGGTGGTCCCAAAAGATAGGATAGAGCTGAAAAGTTCCTGTCGTCTAGTGTTGTCTTGATGATCCTGACCCTATGTAGAGCTAGGGTAATGTGTGTGTTCATTAGTTTTTAACAAAGTAAAAGAAAATTAAAAATAGAAAAAAGCTTATAGAAAAAGGATAGAAGGAAAACATTTGTGTACAGCTGTACAATGTGTTTGTGTTTTAAGCTAAGTATTATTGAGTCAAAAAGTTTTAAAAATTAAAAAGTTTATAAAGTAAAAAAGTTACATTATTAAAGAAATAAAAATATTGTTTTCTAAATTTAGTGTAGCACAAACATAGTGTTTATGAATTCTACAGCAGTATACAATAATGTCCTAGGCCTTCACATTCACTCAGACTCACTCATTGACTCACCCAGAGCATCTTCCAGTTCTGTAAGCTCCATTCGTCATAAGTGCCTATGCAAGTGTATCATTTTCTTTTAATCGTTTCTATCTTTATTTTTTACTGTACCTTTTCTATGTTTAAATATATTTAAATACACAATACCATTGCATTATGATTGCCTAACAGTATTCAGTACAGTAACATGTTGTACAGGTGCGTACTCTAGGAGCAATGGGCCATACCATACAGTCTAGATGTAGTAGGCTACCCCATCTAGGTTTGCGTGTGTACACTCTATGACGTTTGCACAATGATGAAATTGCCTAAAGATGCATTTTTCAGAATATGTCTCCCAGCCATTAAATAATGCATGACTATAATCAGATTGATGCCTGCACAAAACCTAAAAAGTAGACCAGCAACTTCTCTTTCCATAAAAAGATCAAATCTCCCAGAATCAGAATGTTTATCATGGCATCAAAATTTGAGTGGTCTTCATTAATCACATAAATATTAGCCAACTAGGAATCCATTGCCCTCCTCTGTGTTTTGAATCCACCTTTTTTCTGTATGCCTACTATTATAGATAAGTTTCATTTATTATCCCATGTAAAATTTATAATAACTCTATAAGAAGATTTTTTAAATCACTATTTCAATCTTTCAAATGAGGAAATTAAGGTATAGTGATAGCAATTATCTATGTCACATGCTTAGACATTGGAAATGCCTAGATTTCAAATCAAGTAGTGATATTCTTTGCCTCATATTCTGTATCTCCTGCAACTCCCAAAGCCCTTCATCATCTGTCACTTCTGCCACAGCAACAGAATCCTTCTGTCTTGTCCTTCACCTATGGTATCAAATCAAACATGACCAAAGTCATTTTAATGACTGTCCATGAATTACAGAAAAGTTCATTTTTCAAAAGTCTGAGTTTTCCAGCATCTATCCCTGATAACATCTCTAGCACTGTCTTTGACAAGTTCATACGATATAACTTTTACTTCAGAAATATCAGACTGCTTGTAATTCTCTCTCTTTACCATATTCTTCCTCTTTATTTTTACTCAGGTTCAACTCTCCACCTGAAGAACATTCCTTTCTCATTTTCCCTCCCTCCTTCACTTAGCCATTCATAAAGGCGCAGATAAGTATTTACCTCCTCCAGGAATTTTCATTCACATTTGTTATTGTTCTTAAAGTTTCCCATAGTGATTTTTTGAATATCTGTATCATTTCTCTTACCAAGTTAAATTACAATGACATTTAAACCGTTTTTTTCTTTTCTGCTTCAGGGATTGTGATCATCCAGAAATTAAAAAAAAAAAAAATTCCTTCTATTTTTCTCTCCGGTTCCTAGTAGTGTCTGGCATATAGTCAGCATTCAATGAATGTTCACTGATTTAATAAAACTAATAGAGAATAAAACTACAACGTCAACGTTGTAGTTACTTAAAATTATAATTAAAAGAGGACCAGTCAAGTTTTCCTGACAAACTACATAAAAAGATATATTAGTCAGGATAGGCCATGTTTTGTTGCAACAGCATACAATCCCAAAATTTTAGTGGTTAACACAGTGAAAATTTATTTGTCACCCGCACATAATCCACTGTAGGTCTAGAACTTTCAACAGCTCTAGAACTCTCTGCTATGAGTAACTCCATGATCCAGGATGCCTTGATCCTATCCTAGTGACTACGTCATCTCAATATGAGATCAGTGCTTTTGCTACGAGAAGAGAGGGACCTCAGAATATGCAGGGGGTTACACTGCCTTATCCAAGAAATTCCATGCACCATGTTTGCTCATATTTCAATGACCACAGCTAATCATATTGCCCACCTAACTAACTGTAAGGGGACTGGAATGTATACTCTTCTCTTATATCCAAGAAGGAAAAGGAAACAAGATATTGATGATTAGTAGTGTCTACCAAAAAGAATAAATCATAACTTAAATAAATACATGGGTGACCAATTCATTGAGGTAAATTTTAAAATTAGAATTTTAAATTTATATAAAAAGCCTTTACTCTCTACAGTCATCAAAGAAATGAATTGCGCTTAATTGGAACAGTGTTTCCTCACTCCAGTTGATTTTCAGAGATTATAGCTTAAATGCTTTCGCTTAGAAAAACAATAATAATTACGGAAAATGGAAATCTATACATTTCTCAGAAATATCAGTTTAACCCTTTTATGAAACCAAAATATCCAAGAGAAACATGTATAGACAACATTGTTTCACACATTTATAGATTCGTTTTATTGTGTTTTACATTATTATCCCATGAACATACACTGAGTCATATCATAAGAAAGGGTCATATAGACTGACTAGAGTAGCTATTTTAGAGATGTTCAAAAGACATATTTTCTCATATGAGAGTTTCCTCTTTATCACAATACACGAGAGAAATGGACTCTAGATCACAAAGACAGAAAATCAACAAACAAATAAAACAGAAGATCTTCTAAACAACCAGTTTGCTATATTTTTTTGAGTGATATAAAAATGACTACATTTTGTTCTTTGTTTTGATTACAATGGCTCCTAGTGCCATAATATTGCATCTTCATTTTCATCAGCTATAAGGAGCCATGCAGTTCCGTTTTTGTGCATTGGTATATTCTTTGGTGCTATGGTTTGTACGAGTGCCACAAGGTTCATGTGTTAGAAACTTGATCCCCAATTCAGTGCTATTGGGAAGACCCTAATCTAATGGGAGGTGTTTGAGTCATGCAGACACTGACCTCACAGATGGATTAATGCCTGTATCATGGGAGTGGGTTCATTGTTGCATGAGTGTATTCCTTATAAAAGGACACATTTGGCCTCCTTTTATCTCTCTCTCTCTCCCCTTTTTTGCCCTTCTGCCTTCTGCCATGGGATAATGCAGCAAGAAGGCTCTCACTAGAATCTGTCTCATCAATCTTGGATTTTCCAGCTCCAGAATTGTGAAGAAATAAATTTCTGTCTTTTATAAATATTTCTCAGTCTGTGGTATTCTTTTAGAGCAGCACAAAATGGACTGAGACATTTGCCTTTATTATTTTTCAGATATCGCTTTTTCATATTGTTCCTTTAATTACTTATTTTTACCTTTTAGAATTTTACATATTTGTATAATCTTCTGAAATGATGGAAGGTGATAAATCAATAATTAAGTTATTCCTGTAGAGTAAATATGACTGCTTAGGAGTCTTGGCCCTTTACATAGTCTTGTAATCATTTATCTCTCTGACAAGTTTTACAGAAAGCTAAATCAAAGTCAAAATTCTGTTTGGTGATTGTAAAATATGACTATGGAAGTATAATATGTCATTAAAATGCTAAGTGGTATTAGGTTAAAACCACCTACTGCCTGGGTTCCTTAGTTAGAAACACCGACCACCATGAGAATCATGTTTGTTCCTCAGGCTTGATCAGGCTATCTTCTCCCTGGATAGGGTTAAGAAAGGATGGAGCCTACCAATATTCATATCTGTGATCATTTTTCTACATTCTCTTCCCAAACAAACCTCCACTTTTTAATTTTTATTTGCTGTATTCTTTCTTTAGATATATTTTAAAACCTTCAATTAGATTATGATCTAGTTTTCCTGGTAAAACAACTTTTTCCCAAGTATTTTAGAGATTTTGTTTATATATATTATTTTTTCAAAATGAGTCGATTCTATGTTTTGATCCAGAGGTGATAATCTCTTTTGCTTATGTGACTATGCCATTGATCTGTTACCTTTAGAAAACTGCACAGTGAATATACAAGTTATGCTAAAAGGTTCAAATATCAATGACACAATTTTTCAAATTACTTCCTAGTATCTTAAACTTTCATTTGACTATTTCTTATAAAAAGCATAATTATGAAAAATAGTCATAATACCTTCTTCAAATATGGTAGTTTAATCTATGCATTCCTACAGAGCATTGATTATTTTAATTTCAATCTAAGCACATGGGGAAATTTGATATAATAGAAGCCCTTCATCATTTTTTAAGAAAACCACCCATCACCACATACATGTTAGCACATTATTTAAAAGATCTGTTCCAATCTTAATACTAAGTATTCCCAAAACTTTTATCAAAGAACTGTTTTTTTGTTCTCTAAAAGCTCTTTTTATGGAAATTTCATTTATCTGCCATCTCTATGCAAATGACTCCAAAAGTTTAGTCTCTAATCTTCGTTCATTGATTTGCTTACAAATATCTCCTACAGGGTATCATGTATCATCTTATCTTTTTCCTCTTCAATTCCCATAGGATTATTCTTTGCCTTTGTTGTGAGACACATCACTTTCAACTTTGCATTAGTATTATTTCATCCAGTAGATTGAAATTTAAGTATTTGCAGGCAAACTTTGGGGGAAAGGAGTGAAGCTATTTTAATTTTTTAATGGAAAAATGTATAATTCATATAACAACTCAAACTCCTAACAAATTTCTAAAAATGTAACTATATCACTGTGAGGTAGTACTGTATCAGAATGCTTGATTCTTAAAACATCTTTTGAACATCAATTAAGATGGCTTTGTGTAGTATAATGACCTCTCTTAGCACCAGCAGCATCCAAGAGGCACATCTCCATTTTTTACTTTGGACATGCTTTTCAAAATGTCTAAACATGACTCTGATGGTCTATCAACTTTTTTTGTTTTTTTTGTTTTGTTGAATTTATAATATAACTCTAGAAATTTTTTTACCCATAATTTTGTTAAAAATACGTACAGGCTGAGTATCTCTTATCTGAAATGCTTGTGATCAGAAGTGTATTGGATTTTAGAATGTTTTAGGATTTTGGAATATTTGCATGATACTTACTGATTGAGCATACCTAATGTGAAAATCTGAAATGTTCCAATGAGCATTTCCTTTGAGCATTATGTCTGTGCTCAAAAAATTTTGGATTTGAGAACATTGTGGATTTCAGATTTTCAGATTAGGGATACTCAACCTGTATAGTATTTGGGAATAAAATATATTTTTTTCTAAATAAATATCATCCAAACATTGTATTGAGAGGTATGTATGTTCTATGAAGTTTTTGTATTAAAAATAAAAACATCTACCAGGAAAAGGTTAAACAGGGAGATTTTCTGCTAAAGTTCTTTTAGGTGCAAGTGAAAGTAACTAATGAAGTAATGTAATTAGGAAAGTTATTAAAATACTATTGGGTGATCTCACAAAATCCAAAACAGAGTTGATCTACTAAGGCTCAGACAAAGGAGGAGTATGAGTCATTTTGTCGATCTTAGATATAGAAAGTCCTATACTTTCTCTTCAGAGAGGGGTCATATATACCTGCTTCAATCACAAGTCATACTCCGTTATATTTCTCTACAGATCAAAACTCCCAACACTTGGGAGAAAGAATCCAATTGGTTCTGCTTGATTCAGGTGCCCACTACTGGACAAATCATCTTAGACTGGGAAAGGTCATGGAGTGTAAACATGGCTTCTTATTGACCATTCAGGTGGGTAGTTCTTAAATATGGAAAATTTAGCATAATAATGATAATACTGCTTCTATGATTTGTATCTGATTAATCTACAAATCCCTACTGAAGCTAGCCTTGTACCATTTTCATAGTAGATATGTGCTGAATTCATATTGCTTCCATTTTTTCCTAAAGATACATAATATATCACCCAGTTGCTACTCAAGCACAGAACTTGAAAATATTTATTGTGCTGTTTTTCATTATAGAAAGTTAATATAAAGCTAAATTATTCAAATGCATTTTCATACTTTCGTGATTCAAAAATAGTGTTGATTTTATTTTTCACGCTAAAGTAAGCTGAAGTCATTGGAGTAAGCTTCTTATGATTATTAAAATAATACTATCTGAATGACAGGCAGTAAAATTTAGCTTAACTGTTATGAAAGGAGTTTGTCCTTTGTGTTTATTATGTTTTGAAAGATTCTGATTATACCGGGTTAGTTATTTTTGCCTCTTTAGAGGAATGTCAAGTTGTGTGAAAAATTATGGATGAGGCCTACAAAATGCTATTTAAAATATACAAATATTTGAAAAGTTTTAAAGGAGCTTTGTTTGGCTTTCATGCTTTTAAAAATCTAAATTCATTCAAAAACACATTTCTCTAATAATCAGTGTATTATAGTTAGAATCAAGTCTAAAGCATAAGCTCATCAGAAAATCTTCTTTATAATATACTCTAAAAAATATGCCAAAATTATATAGCTAGAATTTCATAAACACCAACTACATTACTTTTACTAAAGATGAATGTAAAAACCTATTCTTGCTTTCCTTATCTCTCTTCCCTGACTCACAACACACTATATTTTCAAAGTGAAATGGTTTGATTTGAATTGCAAATCTTATCACATATATAGTTTTATTCTTTCTATCTGGATGAGTGACAGTAGCATATAAGAGTTAACAAACCTTATCCAGTTTTAAATACATTTCTGGTATTGAAAGCTAACAGAGCTGAAAGTTGAATTGTAGAAAGCTCAGCTCCTGTATTCATTCTTTTATCTGTGTTCTGAAAGGGCCGTTTGGAGGAAACCTGATAGAAATGTCATGGCATTACTAAACAGATCGAAGTCCAAGGTAGGAAAATAAAAGGTTGGCTTTGCCGCTTCTTTTGTCATTTTATAAGCAGTGGATAGTGCTTTCAAAATGAGGGCCTGAGGCTATGCATGTCCTTTAATTCCTCAGACCCTGAGAAGAAGTGAGTCCATCCTTCAATGATCTACTGAAAGAAGCCTTTAAAGAAACGCTGTGTTCCAAGAACACCAATCCCTTGTAAAGATGACAACAAAATGGTGGGGTGGGGGGTGGAACAGAGGGGGAGAGAGGAATCTAAATTAGAGGCATATATTCCTGTATACAGGAATATCAAACACCCACAGGAGAGCTAATCTGGGAAGATTATCAGCATAATTGCACAGAAATTATATTCCATGAATGGTTGTACTAGGTTTTACTGGAATATAAGGTTCAATCTTTAAATCATGTGTGAAGTAGAGTGATAATTTGGGTGTCATGGGAGCTTACAGTCACATTGCTAACATATGACAGGCAAGTAAGTAAAAATACTACAATATCTTCTCAGAAGTTCCTACAAAAATTAGCAATTTATTTCTTATTTGAGGCCACTGTAGAAAAGAAAGGTTTTTGGTGTCATGCAATCTTGAGTTTATATCCTTACTCACATATTTCTAACTTTCTATCTTGGACAGGTTAGTTAACTTTTGGGCTTCAGTTTCTGAGCTTGTTAAATGAGGATAGTATTATAATATAGACTCTATATTGAGCCCTCTTAAGTATTAATGCAAATGATATGAGTAAAGCATCAGTACATATTAAACTCCCAGTAGGAAAAATTTCTTTCTCCCTACTGAAATTAATTTGACCCTAATGTGGATGGCTACATTTATTTTGGGTTTTTTTTTAACTGATGATAATTATAGAAGGTTATCTAGTTCTGCCATTTAGAATAATTAAAAATGATTAATCATTTCTTTTGATAGAACATTAATTGTTAGTGATTAAGTAAAAATAAAGATTTGTAGCTCAATTCATAGGCAGAAT
Organism: Avahi laniger; assembly: GCA_963575035.1. Taxonomy (NCBI): domain Eukaryota; kingdom Metazoa; phylum Chordata; class Mammalia; order Primates; family Indriidae; genus Avahi; species Avahi laniger. Next base: position 36,932 of record CAUYSK010070366.1, on the reverse strand, counting down.
AGATATATGCTGCTTCTCATTCTTTCTTTAATCAGTGAAGCATTAAGAAGCAGAATAGAATATTATACATTTGTGCTACAATATGAAAATATCTGAAAATACAGCATTCTTTTGCCTAATAGTGCAATGATGTTATTGATAATGGGATGATAAAATATTTTAGATTCAAAGAACAGAACACCTATGGCTTTACAGAGTTAAAAAGTTAAGAAATAAAATAAAGTAGATATTATTAGCTCTATAGTTTAAAAGAGATAATACTAATAAATAAGTAACTATATGTCCCTCTTTCCCTGGGACAGTCCTGGGTTACATTTGAAATGTAATTAATAAGATCTGCTTCATTTTCAAAAGAACACTGTTATTATGATTATAAGAAAACATATTTTTATTTTTAAACTGATTTTGGATAGACCTTTTTAAATATGAGTCAAAATCCAGATTCAATAAAAGAATATTGATGATTTCAACATAATTAAAAAAACTATTGTATGAAAAAATATCATGAACAAAAATATTTGTAACATACATCACATATGTGTGTGCATGTGTGTGTGTGTGTATGTTTATAAAAAATTTTAACAACTGAAGAAAGAAGACCAAATCCCCAATTGATTAAAAGGTCAAAGTAAAGAACAGGCTTTCAAAAGAATTGAAGAATTGAAAAAACGAATATAAATAACAGGCATGATAAACAGCAATGTAACAAACTGAGGGCAGGAAGGGGTAGGTCCTAAAAAGAGGCAAAGGGGTGAGGGGTAAATCTGATTCATTTAGCACCATCAGTAATTATGTGAAACCAATAATATCAGGTTATTAAGCATGGAATGCCCAATTTCCTTAAGTGCTAAGTTTGACAGTTGATATCTCTGAGATTTCACTTTGACACTTTTTTTGTTTTGTTTTCTTTTTATTGTGAAGATAGATCTTCATTCTTTTTCTTTTTTTTATTTCAGCATATTACGGGGGTACAAATGTTTAGGTCGCATATATTGCCTTTGTCCTACCCGAGTTAGAGCTTCAAGTATGTCCATCCCCCAGACTGTGCACACTGTACCCATTAGGTGTGAATATACTCATCTCCTTCTCCCCCCTCCCACTTGCCCAACACCTGATGAATGTTATTACTATATGTGCACATAAGTGTTGATCAATTAATACCAATTTGATGGTGAGTACACGTGGTGCTTGTTTTTCCATTCTTGTGATACTTCACTTAGTAGAATGGGTTCCAGCTCTATCCAGGATAATACAAGAGGTTCTAGATCACCATTATTTTTTGTGGCTGAATAGTACTTTATGGTATACATATACAACATTTTATTAATCCACTCATATATTGATGGGCACTTGGGTTAATTCCACATCTTTGCAATTGTGAATTGTGCTGCTATAAACATTCTAGTGCAGATGTCTTTTTTACAGAATGTCTCTTTTTCCTTTGGTCAGTTGTCCAGTAATGGGATATCTGGATTAACTGGTAGTTCTACTTTTATCTCTTTGAGGTATCTCCATATTACTTTCCACAGAGGTTGTACTAGTTTTCAGTCCCACCAATGGTGTATGAGTGTTCCTATCTCTCTGCATCTACATCAACATTTATTATTTTGGGACTTTTTGACAAAAGGTATTCTCACTGGAGTTAGGTGATATCTTCTTGTGGTTTTGATTTGCATTTCCCTGATTGGAGATACTGAGCATTTTTTTATGTTTGTTGGCCATCAGTCTGTCTTCTTTTGAAAAGTTTCTGTTCATGTCCTTTGTCTACTTTTTAAAGGGGTTGTTTAATTTTTTCTTGCTGATTTTCCTGAGTTCTATATGGATTCTAGTTATCAGCCCTTTATTGGATGTGTAGCATGCAAATATTTTCTCCCATTCTCTTGGTTGTCTGTTTGCTCTCGTGATAGTTTCCTTGGCTGTGCAAGGAAGGATGTGGCTAATGAACACAATATATCAATGGTTTGAAAAGTTCCATTCTAGTGATTTTAATCTTGAAAATGAGGCACATAAGTGACCTGAGACCAAGGTTGATAACGATGAGCTGAAAGCTGTAGTAGAAGTGAATCTATCTCAATCTATGCATGAATTAGCAGCAAGGTTTGACATTACTATTCCAACAATATTGGACCATTTGAAACAAATCAGCATGGTAAAGAAGCTGGATAGATGGGTACCACAGGAATTAAATGAGCATCAAACCAATACAGTGAAATTTTATATTTTAGATATATTTTATTTTTCATATCTATAATTTCCATTTGGCTCCTTTATTTATACCTTTCATTTCTCGGTTGAGATTCCATGTCTGTTCACTCCTTATGTTCATCTTTTCCTTTAAATCCTTAAGCAAATTTATAATAGCTGTTTTAAAGTGTTGTCTAATAATTCTAACGTGTCATCTTTGGGTCTGTTTCTATTAACTTGTTTTCCTCCTGATTGTGGGCTACTTTTTCCTGCTTCTTGTCATAATTCAGTTAGATATCACACAAGAAAAGACCAGTGATCTTGTAGATAGGATAATAGAAACTATCAAAACTGAAGCACAGAGGGGAAAAAAAGGACTTAAAAACATGGACAGAGACTCAGTGCCCTGTGGGACAGCGTCGAGTAATCTAATAAACATATAATACAGAGGAGGACGAAAGAGATATTGGGGCAGAAAAGGTATTTACAGGAATAATGTCTGAAAAATTTCAACCCACAGATTCAAGAATTTCAACAAACCTCAAGTAGAGCATAGTGATAACCACATCTAGGCATCATAGTCAAAATGCTAAAACCCAAACATTAAATCTGGGGTGGATCATGTTATATGTATGACAATAGAGATTATTGTTGACACCTCATAAGACACAATGCAAGCCAGAAGTCAATGAAATGACATCTTTAAACTGAAGGGGAAGTGTGGATTGTTAATCTAGAATTCTATAACTAGTAGAAATGTCTTCCAAAAATGAAGGTGAAAAGAGACATTTTCAAAAAACCAAAGCCAAGAGACCTTGATGCCAGCAGGCTTGTGCTATAATAAATGTCAAAGGATGTTCTGCAGGTCAAAAGAAAATAATATCAGTTGGAAACTCAAATATACACAAAGGAATAAAGAACACCATAGGGTAAATATACGAGCAAATGTAAAAGTAATTTTTTTTGTTTTTTTAAATTTCTTTACAAAATTGACTGTTTAAAGCAAAAATAAAACAATGTATTGTGGGGTTTATGGTATATGTTAACATAACATTATAACAACAATAACGCAAAGATGAGAAAGTTGTAAGCGAATGTACACTCATCCCTAGGAGTCACTGGGAATTGGTTCCAGGACCCCCTGTGAGTACCAAGTCTGCAGATGCTCAAGTCCCTTATAGAAAACAGCATAGTATTTGCATATAACCTCTTCACATACTTTAAATCATCTCTGGATTACTTATAACACCTAATACAATGTAAATGCTATCTCAATAACAAGAAAATAAAAAACAAGCATCAGAAAAGAAATTGCCTCAAAACTTTCCTCTCTTTGCTGTTGTGACATAAAGACAAACCATTTCTACACCATATTGTTATGTGTGATGAAAATTGGATTCTTTTTGACAATTGCAAGTGTTCAGTACAATGGCTGGATAAAGATGAAGTGTCTAAGCATAGTCCAAAACAAAATGTTCATCAAAAGAAGCTAATGGTGTCCGTTTGATGGTCCAGCACTGGTATTATCCACTACAGCTTCATGAAAACCTGTTCAATCAATTATAGCAGATGTCTACTGCAACCAATTAGGTGAAATTATGAGGACGTTGTAATTAAGCAGCTGAGATTGGTCAATAGAGACAGGCCAATCCTCTTGCAAGATCACATATTGCAAAAAAAGCTGCTCAAGCTACAGAACCTGGACCTGGAAACTCTCTGTCATCTACCATATTCACCAGACCTTACCTGACTACCACTTCTTCCAGGCTTTGGACCACTTCATGTAAGGAGAAATATTCAATTCTCAACAACCTGTGGAAAAAGCCTTTCGCCATTTCATTGCCACTCGCTCTTTGCTGCTGGTGTTAAGATGGCAAAATTGTGTTAAAAGTTTAGGCATAAACTTTGATTAATTGTACTGCTTCTCGTTTGAGATATAATTAACCTTTTGATTTAAAATCAGACATTTCATATTTAATGACCTAATAAATAGGGCTCAACTGATATTTTCGAAGAATATTCAGAATATATGTGTTTAAAATACATTTATAATATATATGTACACTGTTATATATATAGGTATACCTCATTTTATTGCACTTTATTGCATTTTATTGACTTTATTGTGCTTCATAGATTTTGCACTTTTTACTAATTGAAGTTTTGTGGCAACTCTGCTGGAACAAGTCTATTGACACCATTTTTTCAACAGCATGTGCTCACTTTATGTTTCTTTGTCAGATTTCAGTAATTCTTACAATACTTCAACCTTTTTCATCATCATTGTTGTTATGTATATTATAGTGATCTGTGATCAGTAATTTTTGATGATACCATTGTAAATGTTTGGGGGCACCACAAATCCTACCCATATAAGATGGTAAACTTAATAAATGTGGGTATTTTGACTTTTGACTACTCCGCTAATTGGCTGTTCCCCTTTCTCTCTCCCTTTCCTCAGGCCTCTTTATTCCCTAAAACACAACAATATTGAAATCAGGCCAATTTACAGTCCTACAATGGCCTCTAAGTGTTCAAGTGAAAGAAAGAGTTGCACATCTCTCAGTTCAAGTCAAAAACTAGAAATGATTAAACTTAGTGAGAAAAGCATGTTGAAAGCCAAGATAGACCAAAAGCTAGATCTCTTGCACTAAACAGTCAGCTAAGGTGTGAATGCAAAGGAAAAATTCTTAAGGGACATTAAAAGTGCTTCCTCAATGAACACACAAATGACAAAAAAGCAAAACAACCTTATTGCTGATATAGAAAAAGTTGTAATCATCTGGATAGAAAATAAAACCAGCCACAACATTCCCTTAAGCCAAAGCCAAAACCAGAGCAAAGTCTTAACTCTCTTCAATCATATGAAGGCTGAGCAAGGTGAGGAAACCTCAGAAGAAAAGTTGGAGGATGGCAGAGGTTGATTCATGTGGTTTAAGGAAAGAAGCTACCTCCATAAGGTAGAAGTGATACTTCCAAGTTTTTGCAAAATCTACAACAATGAAAATAATAACTAAAGATAAATTAAAAGAAGCTTATGTTTTCAATCAGAGTAAATTCCACTGCATGTGTTTTAATTCAGTTTAGGATAGTGTTCAGCAATACCCTAGTTAAGATAAACTAGAATTCTACTCCCTTCCTTGTAGAGAAACACACAAATAGTTCAATATGACTTCAGAAACAATGATTAATCCATTTAACCTTACATAATTGTTATTTACTTTCAGTAATTAAACGAATGTACCTTTAAAATACAAGTATTTCTCTAAAATCTTAATATTTCTCTGTATAGCCTTATAGCCTCTAATCTTGACTCCATAATAGTTTGTGCAACTACTGATCAACAATTATAACTAAGAGGGGGCAAAATTTTCTTTAAAATATCACTGTACTATTTAGTTTATTTTATATGAAGAACCTCTTCCAAGACAAATGACAGTAGTACTTCACATTATTCATGGACTAGTCTTTGTAAATACTGAATACTAGTTTTTAAAAGCTGCCCAAATAAAGTTGTTAGTTGTATCTTGAAAAATAAAGTTAAAACTTATGAAATATCCCATAACATTATTCTTTCTAAATTCATTAAGTTTCTATTATCTTATACTTTCTTATAATCTTGGACTAAGTTTATTATAATAAAAATGGAACTTATTAATTACATCAGAAAAACAGACTATATCATCTGGTTCGAGTATTTCATTTTAATTTGTGCCCGTGTCTATTTCAGTAACATATAGCTGAGAAAAACTCTAAAGTCAGTCACACTGTTCTTTCTCCCAAAAAAATATAAACAGGAAGTACAATAATTCTTTAAAGAACTAGCTGTTGGTAGAAAGTTTTATTTTAGGTTTTTGATGTATTGTCAACATTTGGCTCTAATTACAAACTCTTGTAATTTACTTTACATTTTGAATTAACATTTAAATATTGAACACACACTGTGATTAGTCGGTTTACTGTTTCTCAATCTTAGGAAATTTTGGCTAAACCCCCTTTTATAAAATATATGAACAGCATCCAAGCGATGCTTTTGATACACCATAGAAAGGAAAGTAGTTTTTGAGAGTCTCAGTAAGCACAGGTGTAGGTAGTGCATTGAGGATGAGGATGACTTTTGATTAGCCTGCAAGTAACCTGATGTTGTGAGGATAGACTCTCCAACTTCTTTTGCACACTCTGGTTAATACCAGCTTTAACTAGACAATCACATGGTAATGTATTTTAAATATATAATTTTTTCTAGCTCCATTAGCTCTTGAGTAGCTCAATTTTCTAGCTCCATTACCTCTAGAATAAATATAACACATTGTTCTTAATGCAATAAAAAATATCACAACCCCAAGAATTGATTCCAACTTCATAGCCTTACCTTGACTACATTGTTAATATTAATGAATTTTATAAAGAAAAAACAATCTGTTTTATGAACATTATAAACTTTAATCCTCATATTGTCATATCTGAATTTCTGATTCCTCTATCTTGACCTTATATTTACAAATTTACAATAACTTGGGTTTACATTTCTCTACTTTCTGATGTTCTAAATGATAAGATTGGCTTGCTTTGTTCGTAGCATGTCTCTCTTTAAAATGATGAGCTGATGACCACTGCCTCTAAGGAAATGACCCTATAATAAGGCAGACCACATGAAATATTTTTAAAGCAATGTTTATTTCTCCTAAAATATGATGACATTTTTTCAATCTTCATGACGAAGTTGAAATACATTTCAATATTTTCTTCTCCTTGCTATAATTCACACTTTAACTTGTTTTAGTGATCTGAAAATAAGAGTAGCCTCTTAGAAATTAAGATCCATATTATGGCACAGAAAATCACTCTGCATGACACTTTCCGAAGAAACACCAAAAAACCCCCAAAAGTTTACAATAGGATGCATCTTAGTATAAGTTATCTATAGCATAGGATCTCTGTCACTTCCTAATTTGTGACAAATTGGAAAAATGACTTAATCTCTTGGTGCCTCAGGTTCTTTATCAACAAAATAGGAATACCTACTATATTAATCTTGTATTGGTATTCTATAAAATTGCCACAAACTTAGCAGCTTAAAAAAAACACTCATTTTAGTACATTCCCTGACACATATTTGGTCATGAACAAATGCAGACAACTATTATTTCTATTATTATTAAAGGTTTATTTGTGTTTAGATACTGAATAAAGAAGTAAAAATAGAGTAATTCAGTCATAGTACTTAAGCATCATTCATGTAACCAAAAATGAAGTGTGATATTCATTTTCTAAAACATGGGCTGGAAAACTTTTCCTCTAAAGGGTCAGATAGCATAGCAAATATTTAAGGTGTTGTAGGCCATAGGGTCTTCATCAAAACTTCTCAACTCTGCTATGGTCGTAGCATGAAAGCAGCCTTAGTCAGTAAATGAACAGGAGTGGCTGTGTTCCAACAAAGCTTTATTTACAAAAACAGGCAGGAGGCCAGATTTGGCCCTCAGACTACAGTTTCCCCATCTCTGTTATAAAAGAAGAGAACATAGGGAAAGGCCTTCACTAGTTCCTGATTTTACCTGTACTAATTGATCTTCTTTGGAAAGACTATCCTGTGATACATCTTCACCAGTTACCTGAAGCACTATGGGTTTTGTAATTCATGTTTCTATTATAACTAGTTTGGGGAAAATGGCTTTTAATGAGACAAAAAGAACATGAGAAGCTTAGAAATGTTAGTTTTGCTCCTTTTCTGGTCAGAAGTAAATTACTGAGTTCCACTGAAGGAAAACTTTTTCCTGAACTAGAAGCTCCAGATAAAAAGTTGTCTTTCATATATATTGTCATTGTTGTGACAATGATTCACTGAGACTGTTTGACATCTAAAGAAGAACATAAATTGCACCAAAAATAGACCCAAAGCCATGTTCTCATTCAAAATTAGAATCCTCTTTGCAAAAAGCATTTTATGGTTCTCAGGCCACTTTTTCTTGATGTAAACACTCCTGCTGGTTATGGACTCTGATTGGATGATGTGGTTCAAAATTAAAATTAGTAGTTCAGAAATAGTATCACTTCATTTTATTATTTGATATTATATACATTTTATTATTTATATTATAAATGTATTTACTAGGATTTTTACATTTGATTTAATTAAGAACATTTAATTAGGGTGTTTTTTTCTTCTTTCCTGGCAACTAGCAAAGTCAAATGCAGAGTAGGGAACAACAAAAAAATAAAGTAAGCATTAAACTTAATTTTGTCAGATGTTTGCTAAATCTAAATCTGTGTTTAGAGTACAGTAAAATTGGGGCTAAATCCCATCATGCTTAAAATTATTAAAAACGGTGTATTAGTTTGTTCTGAAGGAATATATAATGATTGACAGGACATAACAACCACTACTCTGTCTTAGGATTCCTTATGTGTGCACTTAATTGTGAAAAATGGAGTTTTTTTTGTAGAAATTGTGGGGTTTTTTTTCAATATTTATGTTGATGCATAAAGTATTAAAATGTTATTGGGAGCATTTTAATCATAAACATATTTTTCTTTATGTCCTTTATACTAAAACTTTTACAGTTGCTTGTATAATTAAAATGCATCTTTATTAACCATGTATAAAACAGCTGTGCCCTTAGCATTAGAGGTCTCCAAAAGGGAACTGGTCCCTTGGCAAAACACTCAAAATCTCCTAGAAAAACGACAGTGGAGAATGAAAAAACAACCCGAGGAAGTGTATTTTGGAAGGCAAAGATCAAAGTTCTATTTTCACTTGTTTTTCTAACAAACAAAAAACAAGGATACATTTACAAAGGCACTGTAAGAGATGGAAAACAAAGGGAAGACAATCCTGTTAACAAAAAACTACATCTATTAAAGGAATTTTTAGGTGTGATTCTCCTACTATTTATTTGAACCCTGACACAAATAAAATGCATCACATGCAGTCTCTCTATCCCTTTAGGCACATACCCAAATACTGCAGAGACACTTTGAAAAATGATATGAAGGGGCCTGTGCAACCCACCAACTTGAAAGGGCTGTTATTTCGAGATATTTTCTTTTGTTTTAAGCTAAAAATAATAAAATAATGGGCTGAGCACAGTTTCAAATGGAAGTGAACCATCAGGAGACTGTTTCAAATTAAACACAAACCTCTCCAAATGTAGCCAGCATGAAGAGATAAGAGTTCACGCTACTCTGTGAAAACGTTCACACACAACAAACCCCCTCTTGTTTACATGCCTAGTAAAGGTTCCCAGCAGCTGAAATTATTTCACTCAATTTCATTTCATCCCCGTTCTCCATGGCTCATTTACCAATTCCTACACAGGGCTATTCATGTTCTTTGGGAGAAATAGAAGGTGAATGTTGTATTTACAAAGGCTAAACCCAGACAAAAAGGATTTCAACAAATGCTGCAACAATTCAGATTCCACAATTTCCCTTAAGACTATCTTCTCTATCTCTAGCTAAGCATTTGAGTTCCTTATTCAAACTCCCAATGACCAGTGTCGAAGCAGGTCAAGGATAAAGCTTCAAACAGGACACAGAGGCCAGATTCCCAGGTCTGAGGTTCTGTTATCAGAAGTGAGGCCTACGGAGAGTAGCATCAGTACTTTCAGTTATAGGATAAGTGTATTTAGTGTGTTTAGTACTGCTTCCGACTTCTGTAACCCAGTTCTTGCTTCTTAGCCAGCTACTTGCAGAATTAGTTTTAATTATTGAAGATTTTGCTTTTTTGTTAAAACACACCTCTCCTTATCATAAGAAGTAAATGTAATTAAATGAAGAGCTGCTTTTGGCCAATGTAATCTATATTATCAGAAGTCAAAATGATGTGTAAACTTTAGGGTGAGTAGTCCCTAGGAGGAAACACTGGGCAGGCTTCCAAGGATTTGAAAATATTGTTTCTTGAGCATAGTGCTGACATCACAGGTATACTTCTAAGAAAAAAGTATCATTCTGGACACTAGGATTTGTGTATTTTCTTCATGAATGTTTTGCCTTAATAATAAGCTTACTTAAAATTAATAGGTCATTTTGATTTATGTCAGAATAGGTCATACAATATGCTCCAGAATAAAAAGCATAACTGCCTGTTATGTAACCCGCAGTCCACTGTTAAACTGTGACAGTGAGAGCAGGCATGTCTCTCACTTCCTGAAGGTCCTTCCAATGTTTTACCCTTGAGTAGCATATAGATTTTTGGATTATGGTGGATTATTTGTAGAATTACTCTTTTAATTCATTTTTAAAAAATAAGATATAGTTAGAAGATGTTACAAATAAATTAAAATGTCTTATATACAGCATGTTGATAACATATCAACATAGGTATATAATTGTACATATATAGTGCTATACACACACACATATACATGTATACAAGTCCCTGTTACTCTGTAACTCTAGTCAAATCTTTATAAGTAGAAATGCAGTTACATAGTCTCATCTGCTATATTTATTGGCATCATGGCTTAGAAGAAACTATGAACTGAGAAAAGACCAAAGTTCACTGTTCTGATGTAAAGTGGCCTGGAACTGAGCAAGCCAGATCAAATATTGCTAAAATTACTCTTCTTGCCATTACTCACAGAAGAAAGCCTGGTCTTAACCAGAGGGGAAAGAACAGAAATCGACATTATTAATGCATGAATTAATCCTTGCTGATATCCTTTCTCTGTGTTCTTGTTGTATATTTGATCTATTGAACAATGTCCAGTAATAAAAGTATGTAAAAAATTTCAACAATTGTTCTGTTTATTTCCTTTTGATTCCTAACAGTTTTACATATGTATTTTTGATGTAGCACAGTACATTTCATAAATGTTTATAATGATTATATCTGCATTAATTATAACTTTTCTTAAAATCAAATTAACCATCTGTCTCAATTAAAGCTAATAGCCTTCAGTTTTGCTTAACTCTAACTCAGTCATTCAAGCTTAGTTAGAAATTGAGATATTAAATAGAACAGATACAGAGAGTAAGATTGAAATTATTACCGACGTGAGACAGCCATGTAGAGACAGTTGAGGTACAGAAGACACGTGGAAGGGACTTACCCACAAATTACAAAGAAATATACCAAAATAGATACCTTTTTCCCAGAAAAAAATGATGGTTATAGAAATGCAATTATTTGCAAAAAATTTTAACTCCTAGATAACAAATAGTCATATTGTTAGTTTTGAATTCTATGTATCCCTATATTCTGTGTAATATCTCTAACACCCAAAATTTTTTAAGAGATGACACAAAACTATTCTGATTTGTAATTCATTCTTTTCTGAAATATAATAAAACAAAATTTGCTAAACATGCCCTGGTTGAATTTAAAATGGAAACAATGTTTCATTGTTTAATTCATGTCATTGAGTATGGAACAGTCAGAATCACTGTGACAAAACATGCTGAAAATATACTTGCTGATTGAATACATTTATTGTTTTGACATGAGGATGAAATAGAATGAAATCATTATGGAAAGGAACTTGAACGAATAGATAAATTATAGCTTCAAAATTCTATATATTTAACTTGGGGAAAAATAAGGCACCCTGCATGAATCAACCTTTAATAAAGAGTGCTATTTTTTACCAAATATTCTAAAATGGAATATTTTTCTAAAATTTTCATTTATATGGAGGATTAATTTGATATTTATATGACAGTAGGCCTAGGAATCCTCTAAAGTCTGTCAATATATACTGAGAAAACTCCTAGGCTACTCCAAAGTAAAAAAGTAGCAGTGTTGTCTGAACTATGAATGGAAAAGCATCTCTGTATTTTCTGTTAGGTAAAATAGTGCATGCAGCAATGGGGGTGGGAAGTAACTTAAAGACTTACTATCATTGAGTGACTAAAATTCAAAAAGAAGCTTTTAAATCAGTCTGCAAAGATGGTATGAGGTGAATTATAATTTAACTGAAACATTGAAGACATCTAAACATAAAAATAACCAGCATTTATTGAGAGCTCACAAATTGCCAGGTACCTTGTTGGTTATTTTGTACAGACCACAACTTGCCCCACAATGAACTATGAGTCTGGCACTATTATTTTTCCAATATTCTACGTTAGAACACTGAATATTAGAAAAATGAGGTACTTTTTCCAGGTTTACAAAGCTATTAACTTTTAGTGTCTGGATTTCAATCCAGGCAGTCTAACTTTACAACTGTTGCTTTCAACACTATTTCAAGATGTATTTAGACTTTGCTATAACAAGATCAGGCTTTCTTCAAAATATCTGATGGTATTTATACAATCAATAGTAGAAATGCTCTAGGAAAACTTTGTCAGATTTTATGTTTTTGGCCGAATAAATATTTAACAATGAAAGAATCTGGAGACACAGAATTCAGTAACTGGCTTGTGCAAACTGTGTAAAATAACCCAGTGAAATGCTTTATATATACATATATGTGTATATATGTTGCTTTTATTTTTTAAAATAATGTATTGAAAATGAGGAAAAAACAAATAATTGAAAGTAAATAGCTTTTAGCTCTTAATTTAGTACAGAGAAAATAAAGAATGAAGATTATTTTAAAACTCATGTTATTGTAGAATTCCATGGGAGCTATATTAAGAAAAATAACAACAAAAATATATGGAAACAACTCCTGAAACAACTCCTGCTGAACTCTTTTCAGCAGACTGTAAAGAATCACCTAATGTTTCAGTTGGTTAAAATCGATGAATTAAAGAGGAAAAAAAATCAACAAAACTCTTGGCATAATGTGTAATTCTTCCAATTACTAAATTTTTCTCTTTCAACTACTTCTGTTGTTTTATACATGCATCTTAAATGGAGTCTGAACCAGAAAAAGAAAAGCAGAGAGTATCAAAAACAAAGACGATTTGAGATGTTAGCTTATTCCGCAATGTCACATCCATGCTTTGCCTTATTTGGTAAAATTTGTGTATTTTTATTTACAATCCATGGATTTTTCTGCATTTTTTTTTTTTACTCTAGGAAAATTTTGTTATTAAACCTAAGAGTAAGTCACAGTCCTATCCCATAAGCTGAATAATTACTGTTCTTTTTCAAGCCCTAATGAACAGACTAGAAATAGTGGAATAGCAATCCTAATGATGTAGATGCAGGCAAGTTGAATTTGATATAAAATTAAGTTGCATGTGATGATTTTTATTTCTGTTAAACACTCCCTGGCAGTTTTCAACATAAAAACGTTGTGAAAGGGTAAAGTATACTTTGTTCCAAAACTAAATATAGAAGCCAGCCTGTAGCTCATGAGTAATAGTTTCCAGATTATTTAATTAGTATTTTCTGTTTCAGGGGAAATTACACACTCTTTTCACTTAGTATTATCAGTACAATGGCCGAGGTGTGAAACAGTGATTTTCATCACATGCTAGACATAGATGTGCCTGATTTAGTTTAATTAAAATATAATGACTTACAAATATTAACATTTTAGAAAAGAAGGCTTAAATAGGCCTCATTAACGGATAATGTGAAAAACTTGGTGAAATGTTTTATACACTTTTTACCCTGTTTTTTCATAATATGTACAATAATGTTAAGAAATTTTTCAAATAATTAGCCTGTTTTCTATCTATTTTCAAATCATAAACTGATAAAAGTATAATAAAATGTGCCTTGCTCTCTTTCAGAATTTCTAAATATATATATATAAGATGTTTTGATTTTATTTTCCAGTAAATAAAAAGCATATATACTGACTGACAGTCTTTTAGGCTGATTAGTTTCTTACTTTAATAAATTAATGAAAATTAATTTGATCCAACTGATTTTTAACAAAATAATGAGCTCATGATAATTAAAGGGGGAAAATTGTTAATTTTTGGAAAAACATGCAACATCAACAAAGCACATAATATAGACATTTTTATATTTAGCCAAATTAGCATGCCATGCTTAAACCTGAACCAAATCTTTGTATAATTGAGGACCGTCGCAGAAATTGCCATGCAACTTTTCAGAAAATCAGTTTTATTTTTTTATTTAGGAAAAGTTCACTTATCTTCTGACACTGAAAAAAAATTGTGTGAAAAATATGTTAATTAACACTCAAGTATTAGTTCTTCCTTTGGAAAACTCGCATTAAATGCTATAGATCAAATTATACTCTTAGCCTGTGATTAAGAATTGGTAATTACCTAATAAGCTCAAACTAAAATATTAGGTTTTCTATTTTGTTTTATATGATTTTTACAGTAAATGTAAATTTCAGAGACTCAACAAAAGAAAAACTATTCATTTAAATTGCCCTCTGTGCAGATGATTAAGTCTTAGCCTATTATGCAAAGAGGAAATAAAGTGGAACATATCAGTGAAGCACACTTCCTTGAAGAGTGCTAATCGGTTCAACTCATTTAAGTATCTGTTTACAGCGATACTAAAATCATGATATTATGGATTGCATTTATCTTTCTATCCCCCAAATGGAATAGAATGCCAAGGACATATGTCTCAAGAAATATAAATTTTCAATTCACCCATATTAAAGATGCTTTTTTAATATAACATTTATAAATATCATAAAATGAATTACTTTGAATACTAAGCTACATCCATCATGTGAATTGTATGTGGTTTGAGACTATTACCAAACACAAGAAATTGTAGATAGTATACAGTGGTATACAATAGATCTGATATCAACTTCTAATTATTTTTTAAGAAAAAAAAAAACTTGTGTGGCTGATGGAAATGTTTCTCTTCTGACCTAGACTTCCTTCTTTCATTGCCGTTTGTTCTTTTTTGTGTCTTGATGCTAGCCCACATTCCACTCCATTCATAAGCCATATTAGTTTTCTAGGGCTTACATAATAAAGCACCATGGTGGCTTAGACAACAGAAATTAATTTATTTCTAGAAGTGAGATGTCTGAAATCAAAGAATAGGCAGGGTTGATTTCTTCTGAGAGTTGTACAGAAGGATCTGTTAAATGCCTCTCTCCTTGGCTTGGAGGTCCTCTTCCTGTGTCTCTTCACATTGTCTTCCCCGAATATGTGTCTAGTCCAAATTTTCCCTGTTCTTAAGGACAGCAGTCCATATTGGGTTAGAACTCACCGTGATGACCTCACATTAACTTGATTATGTGTATAAAGACCCTGTTTTCAAATATAGTCACTTTTGAGGTCCTGGGGGCTAGGACTTCGATATACGAATTTTGGGGAAAGCAAAATTCAACTCATAACACAAAGCAATCATCCTAACACTTGAAAGAAAATTTCTGTATGATGTTTTTAATGATAATGCAAAAATAAAAATACAAATATCTTGTTTGCACTTGCTTTAAGTTTATTGTAAGCACAAAGTTTTCTGGCAACATTTTTTTTTATAGGAAGTACCCCCCGACTCCTCCATTTTGAGCCCTCTCTGAAACCCTGGCCTTAGCTACTTTCCAGAAATCAGTTGTTTCTGACAGATCTTCCCACCTCTAGGTACTCTCTGCATTTCTCTCTGGGCTGTGCTCTGGGGCAGGAGACGTGTTTCAGGGATTGACAGTTTCATATTGACTGTGACTTGCATCAGACTCCGTTACTGATGCTAAGTCATGACATTTGTGTATTCCATCACACTATTCAAAATTCCTCGTTGCTTATACTGCTGGATAATATATGATTTTCATGTCAATATTACAGCAACACAAAGTACTGTATCATCAAAATCATTGTGGGACAGCTAAGAATGAATAGAATCCAATACACCATGTAGATCATGTTCCATTAGTTGAGAAGATACCCATTAATTTTGCAAACTTAGTTGTCATGACTTAATATTTTTAAATAGTTCTTAAATTCATATCAATCTGATTAACATTAATGATAAAATTTTTTTTAACATTAAGTTTAGTGGCTTTTTTTCTTTTACCTTATTTCCGGTTTCATATTTATATAGTCAAATATTATAATCCCTATTGTTTTTGTGTACTGAGTACATTAAGAATCTCATTTTGTTTTTTTCTGTGAATATTGTTTGTGTTTTACCTACTTATAATCCATCTATTTCCTCAAATGACAACATTTCTGCTTTTTTTAAGGAACTGCCTACCCCACACTCATTCCGTATTGTTCTGATCTCACACATCAGTATGGCTCCAAAGCTTGGTCACAGTATTCCATAGTACTTGAATCAGAGATGAGCAGATCACCCAGGCCAGTTAGATGATACTTAATACTAGATTTCTTTTCTGAAAATTTTAGGGAAAAAGTGATTCTCTTTCTGCTGAAGTTACTACTTTGTAAGACATAAGCCCGAAGGGAATGGTAGCCAATATGTAGAGAAAGCCTGTCTGAGAATCAAATCATTAAAACAGAAAGCAGACTGGGGATATGGGAATAGGGAAACTGCATTTCCAGGTTATTTTCACAGTATTTGTATTTAGCCATGCCTAAGGTTTTTATTACCACTGGAATTTTCACTTGTATGAACTAATAAATTTACTTTAAATAATTTTTTTACTCTTGTTTGAGATAATTTTCTGTGTCTTGGTTAAAACAGTCATGACTAGGACAGAGATCACTATACAGTTAATGAGTTCAATATTTAATGCTGGTTCTTTGTGGTTACACTATACTCATTTTTTAATTATTCATTTATATTTATTTTCTGGAGACTTGTACTATGCATTTGAATAACTTTTTCATGAATTCTGTTGCATGGTATGTCTTTTTTCTTTGACATTTCTTACCAAAGATTGTTAACTTTATTTGGAGAATTTCATGGGGAGTTTCAGTGAAAATTTTACAGATGAGCTTATTTCTAGAATCTGGCAATTTATTAGTAAATAAAATAAACATGTGAAACATTCTAGTGTGTAAAACAGATAATAAATAAGTAGAGCAATAAATTTCTGACAGTAAGAAGTCATATGAAGAAAATAATATATATCAGTGTTCTGGAAAGTGATTGAGGGACTGCTTTACATTTGAAGGTAATGCATGACGGCACTCTTTGGAGAGATGACAGAACTAAAGAAGGAGATGTCATGATCCAGGAAAAGTTTCTCAGATCAAAGAAATACAATTAGTCACCAGGCACAGTGGCTCACATATGTAATCCTAGCACTCTGGGAGGCCAAAGTGGGAGGATTGCTTGTGGTCAGGAGTTCGAGACCAGCCTGAGAAAGACTGAGGTCTGAGCAAGAGTCTCTACTAAAAATAGAAAAATTAGTCAGGCGTGGTGGTGTGTGCCTGTAGTCCCAGCTACTTGGGAAGCTGAGGCAGGAGGATTGCTTGAGCCCAGGAGTTTGAGACTACAGTGAGCTGTGATGATGACACTGCACTCTGGCTAGGGTGACAGAGTGAAACACTTTCTCAAAAAAAAAGAAAAAGAAAAAGAAAAAAATATAACTAGTTAGTAAAAAGGTGCTGGATGAGAAGTGTAGGGGGGAAGAAAGAGATCAATAAATCTGAAGCTTAGAAAGTTAATGTGATGAGCTAAACTGCCCAAAGTTAGTCCTTAAGCCATATGGTAAGTCATTTGAGTGTTTTATGCAGGAGAATGACATGTTAATATAAATTTTAAAAAGATTCTTCTCTATGGAGAATGGATTAAAAGGATAACAAGAGAAGAAATAGGGAAACCAGATAGGAGGTTATCAGTGCCACACTTCCTTCTTTCCTTCCCTCCTTTCTGTCTTTATTTCCATCTTTTTAGAGGCAAAAGTAAAAGAAAGGTACTTATAAAAAGAATATTTGATCAAATAACAACAAAAGCTTCAAGTACAGGGACCTCATTTTTTTCCTTTCTCTATAGCTAAGGTCTAGCATGGTACCCAGCATATAATAGGTGTTGAGTAGTCAATTTTAAATGATGAAGTCAAATTGAACCATGAGTCACCAAGTACGAGTTAAATGAAATATATAAGCTCCTACAATTTTAGTGTTTATCATTCTTTCTCCATATGTTATTAGAAATGTAATAAGAAAAAGTAATTTAAATGTTTTCATAGCCTGACTTTCACTCGGTCATAACAACTGCAATAAAATCATTTCTTTAGCTTCACCCCTAAGCCCTCTGCAGATACTCCAGCTCACAAAGCCAAAGGTTGAGAGAACTGATGGCTATACCTCATGGTCATCTTACAGCTTTGTCAAAGTCTGAGGAGTCCCCATCTCCAATGAAAGTAACACCAATAGTGCCCCTGACAGCCTTTAAGAAAGAGCTGTTATATCAAGCTTAGCCCAGGGCCACCAGGCTTGAATTCTTGGATAGACTGGCTTACTGCCATACTGTACCGAGAAGCACCTCTTTCTGCTTACCCTTGTGTAGTTTTCTGAACCTAATTTTTGTGCCTCGCCTATACTTCCCTTTATGTTTGTCAAATTTCTCAAGAGACAATTTGGTTTCCCTCCATCCTTCAGACATACAGGATTTGAAATATTCAAAAGCTCCAAAACAAGCCGCATTCTACTTTAGTATAAGCTACATCCTGATTTCTTTCTACTACTTGTTGCATCCTGAAATCTAACTTCTATGCATTATATGTTAATTTTTCCCTACTACCTGGAAAGCATTTTAGCTCATTCGGTGCTATCTACACCTTTGCAATTGATAAAAATTTTAAGATTTTCACAGACAAATTAAAACTTAGTTAATTAATTTGAGTAATAAAAGAAAAAAATCAGCTTCAATACAATATGAAGCATAGACTGAAAGAGTCTTACTTATGTTTGTCCATCACAGCACTTCTGAATTTTAGAAATCCTTGATACATCCTTAAGAATATCTTTATCCTTTGCAAACTTAAATAACAAAAAAATTCATTTTATTTAAGAATCACTTCCATCAAGACAGATGAAAAATATCATAGTTATCATTATTTTTCTTGTCTTAATTGGTAAATGAATGTGAGGCTGTGGTTGCATGATTTTACAACCTCCTCTTCTCTTTTGTTCTGAAATGTTCTTGGATGCAGTTGAAAGAAAATGGCAACATATGGTCCATTAGTTTAAATGAGGTGGGGGAAGAACAGGATGGATTATTAATGATAATAATTTATACTTCTCTTTGTATCTATCTGCTGTTGCCTTGATGAGAATTTGGCAGGCCACAGTCAAATTTAAAGTTAAAGGTTGAAATGTGACAAAGGGATTTTGGGGGCAAAAAAGAAAAGCAAAGGAAAACTATCCACATTGGATTTTTATGGACTTTCTATCTGTATTTCTGCAATACAACTTGTCTCCTAGCAAGTAACATTGCTTGTGTTACTTTACAAATATTAAACTAAAATTACTTTTTTGTAATGTCTTTACTTCACCTTATTGTACTTCAATGGTGGCTTCGAGTTTCAGTAATTTAACATGGAAATCTGGTATTATTCTGGGTATTTGGAAGCTCATAGTCTTTCAGCTATCAAGGGAGAAGTTGTGAGTGACTGGTTATCTAGGTATCTGTACCTTTCATACCAGCGGTCTCCAGCCTATTTAGCACCAGGCATTGGTTTCGTGGAAGACGATTTTTCCACACATAGGGGGATGGTTTTGGGATGATTCATGTACAATACATTTATTGTGTATTTTATTTCTATTATTATTACATTGTAATATATAATGAAATAATTATACAACTCACAATAACGCAGAATCAGTGGGAGCCCTGAGCTTCTTTTCCTGCAGCTAATGCCTAATGAGCTGTTGATCTGACAGGAGGCGGAGCTCAGATGGTGATATGAACTTGACGATGTGAACAACTATATTTTACTCCTTTTTTTTTTGAGACTGATTCTCACTCTTTTGCCTGGGCTAGAGTACTGTGGCATCAGCCTAGCTCACAGCAACCTCAAACTCCTGGTCTTAAGCAATCCTTCTGTCTCAGCCTCCCGAGTAGCTGGGACTACAGGCACGTGCCACCATGCCCGGCTAATTTTTTCTATATATTTTTAGTTCTCCAGCTAATTTCTTTGTAATTTTAGTAGAGATGGGGTCTTGCTCTTGCTCAGGCTGGTCTCGAACTACAGAGCTCAAACGATCCTCCCGCCTCGGCCTCCCACAGTGCTAGGATTACAGGCATGAGCCACAGTGCCCGACCAACCTGTTTATACTCTTGCCTATACTGTTTGCTACAGACCCCTAAGGGAGTCTCTCAGCTTCCAGTTGTCACCCCTCCAATCCACACCACTACCAGACTGGCTCCCCTTTGCCGGCGAGGTAAAGTCTCAAGACCCCTTGTGGTGGCCTTAGACGCCCCAGGATCTGGCTACTTTGCAGACATTTGACACACTCCTCGTTACAGCGGGTATACCCACACCTAGTCCGTGCCTCTACATACAGAGACCACTGCTATCCCCAGCATCGCCTCCTGCCTTCCACTAGCTTCCCCTCCTTTCCTGTAACACGTGGGCCTACCTCCACTGTGCTTTGTGCTGCTCTCCTGAGTTTGTGAGCGCCTCCTGAACAACTATACATACAGTCGAGACTTTGTTCCCTCACCAAAGCTCACCTCTTGCTGTGAGGCCCAGTTCCTAACAGGCAGCAGACCACTATCCGTCCAGGGCCTGCCCGGGTTTTGGGGACCATGGTTTCAGACAATAACTTTTAAAAATAATGACTAAATGGATATGCACAGGCTACCTTGTAGGAAAAAAAAAAAAAAACAACTTCAATGTTCTTACTTTCTCACATACCTGAAATACATGAAATACTCTGTTCCTTTTGTGAACTCTCAGCCCTATCATATTCCTCAAATTTTTATTCCCCAGAGAAAGCTCTGCAATTTTATAATTAATTCATCACTTATTTTTTTCTGTTTCCTAACACGACACACACCAACATCAGTTCTTTTAAAAATGTTGTACAAAATATGACCTGCAAAAACCTGGCGCCTTCAAACTTGTATTGCTATTTTAGCTGCAGAAGTTTTGGTTTTGTTAATGATAAAATGAAATATCATGAAGAACTCCTACTCAGATTTAGCTGGGAGTAGAAAACCTGTAACTCTACCATTCATTATCTCCCTTTCCACAGTTCTCTCCCTGCTCCCTGCGGCAGCCCTGAGGCATTTCCCTACAACTCTAGCACACTTGGGGACTCATTCTGAAATCTGCTATTTCATGAAGTATGAGAATACATCTATTTTTTAAAGAATTAAGAATTGTTCTCAGGAATTATTTTATATTTTAATAAGATCTTCTGAGGAGATTCTTTAAAAAAATATTCTCTTAAGAATTTTCATTTTAAGTGGAATTATAAGGAAATGTTTTGTCAATACAAAAAGACATGGCCAATAACATGCAATTGGAGTTCTTGACCCAACAAGCCTGAACAGCAGTTTAATTTGTCTGTTTATAGAGCTATGAAATATCCCTGTGTGTGTACGTATATATTTCATACAACTGGGAAAAAGAGTGTATGTTCTTCCAAAGAACTGGCAGTACAACTGAACATTTGCTGTTTGAAAACCAGGAATTCTTCCTTTCCTAGCCTTGTATTTAGGTGATGTGGAGAAGGGAAAAATATAGAAGTAAATAAGAATGCCTGGAAAATCCAAATGATATAAATTTTTCTTAGCTAAGTGTGAGATTTGGAAGATACACAACAAATTTGTCAGCTCCTTTCAAGGGTAATAGAAGTGTGACCAATTTGGCAAAATTAAGACAAAGAAGTGGGACTATTTTCTTCTTGGCTTGCAGAAGTATTTCAGTGCTGCTGTTCCCCCTGGATCAAGAACAAATTTTCCTGGTAGCAAAAGATTAAATGACGTATCCATAGTCAATTAGTAATTTAGACCTCAGTAATGCAGGGCCCTGCTCTTAAAAAATATAAAGTAGCCTAAATTATAGAAATAGACAGATAAATGTAACAAGTTCATAAATAAATAAACAGATATTGGGTCCTTCTATAATTTGACAACTTGTTCCTAATTCCGTGTAATAAGTGCTTTCTTTGCCAAGCGACATCCATTGGACATCCTCAATAGCTGGACGCTAACTTATAAATTGAGGATAATAAATATGGCAAAGCATTTGGTAACAAAAGTAGACATAAAGTATGGGATATTATAAACTGTTGACAATAACATAAGCTTGGAAAATAAGCTACAGTTATAATACATCACAGCCATGCACTAACTCTTATGTAGTATGTGTGGACTCTTCACTGATTCTAATGTAGTATGTTCAAATTTAAAATGAAGTGAGAATTGGAACAGTCATGCAATTATTCAGTTTCTTTCAAAATATTCACCCTGATTTTCTTAGGTATCGTGAACAGAAATGCTTGTTAGGCTTGGATATTCCATATAATCACCATCACTTTGTGAAATTTAAGGGGTCAAGGGAGTGAAAAACTATACCACTGGGAAAACACTCATCAAGATCACAATCCTAAGACACAATCCTATTAAAATCCTGAGATACAATTGGAAGATGATAGAATATTCCTGTTCCCTGAAATCTTATACCACGACAGGGCTCTAGTATACAAACATTAGATTAGAGTGGAAAAGACTAAAATCAAACTGAAGAAGAATACTTAAGTCAGCCCAAAGTTATAAGGTGAGACAAAAGTAAGGACACTAAAGACATCTTACCCCTCTAGCCCCTATGGGTACAGCAAACACTAAACATAATTTAACTCCTAGCCAGAGTAACATAAATCTCCATACTAAAGGGCTGTTTACCTTAGTTCCCATTGTCTGTTATAACATGTCTGCTTTTCAACCAAAAACTGCAAAGCATGCCAAAATACAAGTAAAGACACAGTCTGAAGAGGCAAAGCAACCATCAGAAATAAACTCAGAGAATA
The DNA here is from genome assembly GCA_963575035.1 of Avahi laniger. Taxonomy (NCBI): domain Eukaryota; kingdom Metazoa; phylum Chordata; class Mammalia; order Primates; family Indriidae; genus Avahi; species Avahi laniger. The sequence goes on along the minus strand of CAUYSK010070366.1, from coordinate 14,018 downwards.
ACACAAATGTTGAAATTATAGAGAGGAAATTTAAAATAACTATGATTAATACATTAATGACTCTCATGGAAAAAGTAGACAACATGAAAGAACATATGGGAAACATAAGCAGAGATGAAAATTTTGGAAAATATCTTAAAGTTTGGTGACAGACAACAAACCATGAAACTCAGAGAGCCCTTAGTGGTGTAAATACCCCAAAAAAGCACTCCCAGTTATATCATATTCAAACATCAAAAAGACAAAAATAAAAAGAAAATCTTGACAAAACCCAGAGGGAAGAAAAAAACACAAAATACCTTACCTATACAGGAACACAAATAAGAATTAGAATGTAAGTTTCACAACCACTCAAACAAGAAGAGAAAAATGAAATATTTAGTGTTGAAAGAAAACCTAGAATTCTATATCCAGCAAAATTATTCTTCAAAATGGAAGAAGAAATAAATATTTTCTCAACAAAAAATACTTAAAGGAATTAGTCACCAGCAGAACTGCCCTTCAAGAAACGTGAGGAAAAAAAAAAAATTCAGGGAGAACAAAAACGATACAGAAACTCAAATCTACATAAAGAAAAGCATTAGAGAATAAATAGTGAAAGTAAGATAAATCTTTCATTTTTCTTATGCTTAATTGATCAAAAACCATAACTGTTTAAAGAAAAAAGTAACAATGTATTGGGTGATATGGATAACATATGGATAAATAAATGAATGACAACAACATCACAAGGGACAAGAGGGAAGAATTAGGAAAACTCTTTTATAAGGTGTCTGAAATACATGGAAGTAGCATAGGATTATTTGATGTTGACGCAGATTAAAAAGTATAATTGTATACTCTAGGGAATCCACTATAAATTTTTATAAAAGGATAATTTATATACAATGAGAAGTGATTAAATGTAGTAGGATATAAGATGCTCAATTAAAACCAAGGAAAGCAGAAAAAGAGTAGGGCAGGAAAGAAACAAAGAACTCATGCAATTAATAGAAAACAGTTACAAATATGATAGATATTAATATAATTATATTGATAATCATTTTAAATGTTAATAATCTATATACACCAATTAAAAGAACAGAGATTGTTGAGAAGATTAAAAGGCAAAACTCGACTATACTTTGACTATAAGAAATGTATCTTAAGTAAGTTAAGAGTAAACAGAAGGAAAAAGATATACCATAACACTAACCAAAAGAAAGCTAGAGTAACTATATTAATTTCAGACGAAGCTGATTTCAAAACAAGGTAGATTATCAGGGATAAGACAAGGATGACATAATGACAAAAGAGTCGATTTATCAAGAAACCATAACCACGCTATACCTGCATGCATCTAACCTGTATTCATACTTAACCGGTAAATATTAGGTATTAACTGAGCAATAAAGTACGTTAGTCAAAAACATACAGTACAAAAATAAGAAATAGACAAATTCGCTATTGTAGCCAGAAACTTCAACACTCATCTGTTAGTAATTGATAGATCATGTACACAGAAAATAAGTAAAGGCACAGAGGATCTGAAAATCATTATCAGTAACATAGTCTCATTGCCATTTATAGAATAATCCATCCATTAACACGGCAATGTACATTCTTCTCAAGTTCACATGAAACCTTCACCAAGATAGGTCACATTTTGTGCAATAAGACATACTTTAACACAATTAAAATAATAGAAATTATATAAAGTATGTTCTCAGATGAAAAAGGAAAGTAAATCAAAATCTCATAAAGTATTTCTTTCAATTTTTAGATCACTGCAATATTTCAAATTCCATTTTTTAAACTGAAATCTGTTTTCCATACATTCCTTTTATTCTTTCTTTCCTCATCCTATTGGAGCTGTAAATAATAATCTGCCGTTCATTTTAAATATCGGCCATCCAAACATTTGATGGATGCCCTCAAAATCAGTTTTATCAACAACAAATGTGCCCAGTTCCTTTGATTATTATAAATAATCTGATCTCTGAACTCTGCAACCTCTTGGTGCTTTACATACATTTTCAAGCTTGTTGTTGTCTCCTTAACATAATCTAAGTGCCTAGAACTCAAAACACCTGATGGAGATTTCCAGTTAAGAGAGCAATTGAACCTATGAGTCTGCAACCCTGTGATTAAATAACAGAAGTAATTCTAAAGAAGAGGCATACACTGTTCAAAGAGATAATATTTCTGTTAAATTTAAATTGAATAAACCTAAAATGGTTTCTCAGAGGTCGTATGACAATTTAATGCTACAGCCAAAGGAAAGCATGTTCAATCTTTTATTCACCCAATTACTCATCAAAATTTCTGTTACTATATGGAGTTTTCATAAAATTTCAAGATTCCCTTTAAACTGTAGATCCTCAGAATTTATTGCATAAAAACTGAATCTACTTTATGAACTCAGGTTTCATTTGCATATACAATAAGTTTGAACATTTTGATAAAAGTAATAGGCGAATAGCAAGAACATCCTGAGGAAATAAACTACTTTTGCTGATGAATATCCTCCCTTCTCACCTAGGGTCAATAAGTCAATATGGCCTCATTGACCAAATTGTGCTATGCACAGAGAAATGCGTATAATCTCGATTCTTTTGTCAGAAACAAGGAATATAAAGTACAGAAAAGGCAGTAAGGTTTCTAGCTGTACTTTGTAAACGGAGATTGGATGACAAAGAAGATTTTTGGCTGTTTGTCCAAATCCTTCTGAAATTCCAAGCATATAAAATTTTTCCTGGTAATTTAAACATAATATCTTTGGAGAAATTTCCAGTTACTTTGTAGTTACTGAAAATTTCATGCAGATAAAATTCTTAAGACAACTTTAAGAAATTAAATTGTGGATGGGAATGGAATGTGTTTTGCAGGACTGCAGATGAAAAAACAAAACTTAAGAATTGATAGGTATTATATTTTAAGTTATATGTTTTCCCTTAGAGAATCATATTTATCTGGATCATAAAACAGAATTATGCAATTTTAAGAAAGCCAAATTTAAATTAACAAAATAATCTGAATCTTTAAGCCCTCCAGTAATTGTCATTAAAATTTGTGCAAAAATAAACATTTCTCTGAGATATATCTAGGTGCTAGAAAGATCAAAGAAGTTTTATAAAATTGAGCATTAGGTGTTACTAGGAGACTTAAAAAGAATTGGTATAAAACATCTGTGTGTTTGCATTTAGTTTTTATATTGAAAGAGTATAAAATATTTTTATTGTTGTTTTGTTTATCCTAACCAACATTTTTTCCAGCTATTTAGCTTGCAACCCTTTAAAAAGAAATTGCTTACATGACAGTGATATAAAAAAAAAAAAAAAGACTGAAGCTGGAATTCCACATTCATCCCTCAGTATACCACATCTACTCACTTCTCTTTAAGGTCTGGGGATGGAATTGGAATCACACACTAGCAAAGTCCCCCCCTTGCCTGTCCCTTCCACTCCTGTAAAAGAGACCTTAACCTCTAAGGCACAGTGAGAACTTCTCTGAACCAAGATGCTACCTCAGATCCCTGAAGAATTCACCATTTCTATTTTCTGTGAGGCACTGTTGAATCTCTTCCCATCATACAGAAATTTCTCCTCTTCCTTGCCTGCCATCAGCATTTCAGATTTCTCATTTGGCAGATTTCACATAATGGATCTAAAACCTTTGATTGTCTACTCTGGGGCTCTATGAACAACCATCACTTAACTTGGATACTGGGTTAGGCAGTGGATATTTAATTAGTTAATATTAGGTATTTATAAACAACACAATTCTTCATATCTGGCACATCTGAGATCAGTCATTGGTAAAATCATTCATTTTAAAAGGACGTCACATCTGGAAATCATAAAAAAGTCATGCAGTCATAACTGAAATATTTAACTTAAAACATAGAAATGCTTGCTCATTCTCCACTGTAGGAATAAGACTGTTTCTTGAAGACTGGGTCTGCTATTTGCAATTTTCATCATTTTTCTTACACGAAGTACAGGCAAAATGCATAGTCTACTATTGACAGTTTGGATTTCTTTAAAGAGAAACTGGAAACTACAAAAAGAATTGCAAGGCAATTTGAATGAAGAAGTCTTTCAGCATTTTATAATTTTCCTCCCCAAACAATTTGATAAGTTTTCAGTTAATTTTATTGCAATTAACCTTTATTCAAATCTTTCAAACAATGCCACTTAGTTTTCATAGATATAATTCTTCTTCTGTTCACTTTCACTTTTCACTAATTTATGCAATATTCGATTAAATTTTATTAATTCAACTAGTGCAGAATTTTGAAATTACGATACTGACTCATACTCAGCATACAATTAAAGTGGTAGGAGCAGAAATGCAAAGGTTTCTATGTACTGTGGGCTCTAATCAGCATGTTTACGGAGAAAACGGGCAGCTTCAGTTAATCCAGCAGTTGGTTAAGAGTAAATCGTTTAAGCCAATTTTCTATTTCACTTATCAAAATCATCAGTTTTTGTAAAGATTTGAAAAGAGCTTAAATTGTCTGCAACATAATCAGATCTCCTAGGGTAGAACTTGATCCAGTTTTCAACAGCTAGATTACAGTGACTATTGTTTTTTGAGTTCTAAACTGAATGAAAGGTAGTGAAGTAAGAAGTAGAAAGAAAACTGGAATAGAAAATAGGAAAAAAAACAAAAAACTTTATGTTCTACCTCCATCTCTTAACAGCCTTGGAATAAAATAAAAATGGTGATCTATTTCACAGGCTTGATGTAAAAATATAAAAATATAATATATACTAACATATTTGTTTAATCTTCCAGATACTGTCCACACATTTTTTAAAATAGCATTATTCTATAATTTTTTTCTGTTATCTATGTTTCCTAACAGAATACAGTAGATGGCTGCTTTTAAATATGTGTTATATCAACTAGCTAATAGATAATTTGAAATATGGTATTCTCTAAATATGAAAATTTTTCCATAGTAGGGCAAGATTTTGAAACCAATGCTAAAATCATATTTAGTACAAACATTGACAGTAATATTTTTAATGAGCATTGTCATTACAATCAAATACAAGAAATGATGACCCTTGTACACCAGTACAAGGGTCTGATTTTTGGTTATTTGGAATTTGCAATTGAATTAACCATTCTGTATTTCAATCATAACATTTACATTATGTCTTTGCCAATATTGGATTTATGCTCATTCACTGTAAGAGGGAACATTCATCTCCATTGCATTATATATGTTGGTAAACTTCAAGGCCCAAAAGTCAATTTAACAATGCTTCCATTGTAAGTGTTTTATCACATCTCTGTACATCAGATTTCAAAAACCAAAGATTCATGTTGAAATTGGCTAATAACCAAAACACTCACTGTCAAATTAACTGTTCCCATCTGAGGTGATAAATGGAGAGTTCACAACTGCAAACCATGCCATATGAAAAATAACTCATTGACATCTGTTCTTAACATCTGGCTTTGTAATCGATGCATCAAAACAAATGGGATATGCAATTTTATATTGCCCCTCAAAAATTAGCCTTTGTGATCATTTATGCCAGAGTTATATGCCCATCTAGAATTAACAAAATGAAAGAATTTAGCGTTATCTTAGTAAAGGTCAAGCATTAGGATCCATGCGTGTTTTACACCTATCCTTTATTCAGCAATGACTCACTACCAGCAACATCATGAGACAGTATTAGTACAGGCCTTTTTCCACAGAGAAATCAAAGAAAAGGTCACGCTCTTTCCTTAACTTGTCCACAGCTCTTCAGGAAAAACACTGCCTCATTGATCTAAAAAATAAGGAAAAAATATACACACACACATATAGTTCCTCAAAGAGTTTTTTATAGAAAGATTCCTTTAAAACAATTAAATATTTATTTCTAACAAGCACTAAGAAGGGACTTTTCCCTAAGATTTTTCAAATTTAATATAATATAGACATTAGATATAAATGTATAGTGGCTGTCTTTACTATATTTACTACAAATGCAACAACAATGTGATATATGGTCATATGAAAATAAAACCAAGTTAAAGAAAGTAATGAAAATTATTGTATCAGTCACTAATGTGCTTGTGCCAGGAAAACTCAATGAATATGGAGACAATACTCAACTCAAAACAACATTTTTTTATATGGCTGACTAGTAATATGACTAATTCATGTAGGAATAATTTATATAAAACTTTGTAAAGTAAGTCAATGAATCAAATTGTCCCAGTCTTTCATAATGATGCCTATATCCTCAGGAAACAGATTACAGAGCACTCAAACCATAAGTTTTGGCCTCTTAGATTTATAAGCATGACTGAATGGGCAAATTGGCCAATAGCTTGGAGTCTTTACTATTCTTGCTTTTATAGGGAAATTGGATGAATTATTCATCTATCAAGAACTTTCAGTGCACACAACTTGCCAGACCCCATGCAAGTATCTAAGAATGCAACAAGTGAATTTACAGGGCACTCAGTCTGATAGAATTAAAATAACTCATAATTGCCTGCAGTGTGATAACTGACAGCAAGAGGAAATATGAGTCATAAATAAACATATAGAAGGACCACTTAACTTAAACTAGAGGGGGAAGGCTTCCTGAAAAACAAACAAACAAAACAATTTCTAAGCTGAAAATGAAAGAAAAGATACATTAGGCAAGGTATGGAGTGCTATGTGTCCTAGGCAGAGAGAATAGTGCATGAAGGCACAGGTATCAGAAAGAACAAGGTAGAAAGAGAGAAAAAGAAGTGTGAAGGAGTCCCCCCGTTATGTGCAATTTCACTTTCTGTGGTTTCAGCTACACATGGTCAACCACAATCCAAAAACAGGTGAGTACAGTACAATGAGATATTTTGAGAGACATATTCACGTATCTTTTAATAGTGTATTATTATAATTGTTTAATTTTATTATTAGTTATTGTTAATTTTTTACTATACCTAGTTTATAAGTTAAAATTTATCAAAGGTATGTATGTATGTATAGGAAAAAATACAATATATATAGGATCTGGTACTGTCTGTGGTTTCAAACATCCACTGGGGGTCTTGAAATGTATCCCCCAAAGATAAGAAGGGACTACTATATTATGCCAGAAGTATATCATGGAAAAGAGGAGAAAGTGTGGTATGAAATAAAGGTAGAAAATGGAGTAGAATACAGATTATGTAAAGTCTTATATACAGAGTTAAGACTTTTGAATTTTATCCAAAAAGCAAAAGAAAGATTTCAGCAGCAAATTGACAGGGTAACATTTGTGATTTAAGATGATCACTAAGGCTAACATATAGCAAAGGAGTTGGAGAGGGAAAAAAAACTGAAGATAATGATGATATTTGATAACCACAATACTTTAGTAACACTTTTATTACTGAATATATATAGTATCAGTCACTCCTGTAGAACAAAATTAAATTTGGCAAATTGGGTGTTACATCAATCTGGTTTACCTACCTCACTGATTTTTTTGGAGGAAAAAATTTGTTAGTATACCAAAAAGTACTATGTGAAGTTTACGTAACCGTGCAAACTTTCGTTTTTCCTGCTTAAGATGTTCTATAATAAATTTCTCTCAGAAATTTTGAATGTTACCTATTGCTAGGCTAAGTAACAAACCACCCCAAAAGTGATTAATTTAAAGCAACAACAATTTATTATTATAATTCACAAATCACAAGCCTGGGGATAGAGTGATATAGGTTGGGATCTCACTCATATATTGGGGTATCTTACATCCTCTTACTGGGATTATGGGGCTAAAACAGGTACGTTTTTCTAGTGGTAATGGCAGATGAGCAAGACAAAGAAAGCCCAATCAGAAAAGCATGTCTGGGTTTTGGTTCAAGACGGCTGATTAGATAAAACCAGTGTGCACCCCTCCCAGGGAGAGAAATTAAAATTAGGAAGTCGATTTCCACACTTTAAGCAGATAGTTGAAGAGAGAATACTGAATTCCAACAGAGAAATGACAGAAATCAAAAAAGTGGAGAAGAGCGAAGACCAATAACCTGCTTGGCCAAGATTGGCAAGATGACAGAGAACCTCCCTGATGTGGGGAAGAGAGATTCCTGGGTTTCCACCCTTCTGCCAGGGACTTTTAAATTCTATCAACAGAGGAACCCCTAAACCCTTGCAGGTCCCCAGAGGCAAGCAGCTACCCTAAGGGTATGGAGAAACATTTCTGGAACTGAGGGAAGCTCTACAGGTTTCGAGCTCTAAGCAGCTCTAAATCCCACAGGCTTTTGAATCTTGAGCCATTCAGAGAGCACATCCCCAAGAGGTTTCTATCCTGCTCTGGGGCCACCATCAATGCCACTGCAGCCACAGCCACAGGGCCACTGAAGGAGCATGGAGGAGGAGCAGGCACTCTTGTGCACCCCAAAAAGACAGAAACTGCAGCCACAGCAATGGGAGTGTGGGGTGAGCAATCCATGCCCCTAGCAGAAATATCTACCCTCCCTAGAGACAAGTCTGCGGCATAACTGCTGCTCCCGTGCCTAAGCATTGCAGCAGCAGCCCACAACCATTCTGGGAGCTCAGCACACAGCAGTTTGAGCTGCCTGCACCACCTCTGCTTCCACAGGGCCAGGGAAGGAGGAGGGAATCTGAGTGTTTTTGTGTCCCCGAAGGATGGAGACTATAGTAACTGCTGAGGAAGGGAGGTATGAGCAGCTTATATACCCCCCAGCTGCCTGCCTCTGGTAATCTCACCAAGGGAGGCCAACCCTACCTAGTGTCAGGCTCACAGCGCATCTGCTCTTTGCCTGCCTGAACATTCTTCTGGAGCAGAAGATCACCCTGCCCTTCCCTATCACAGCCAGTGCCTGAACCCAGGGAGGCCAGAGACCAAGTTCACCAGATGGGTCTTGGTCTAGTGACCCTATCTCTCACCATATACAAAATCAACTCTATATGGAGCTATATGGATCAAAAACTTAAATGTGACATCTGAAACAAGAAAATTTCTGGAAGAAGTCTTATGGACATTGACCAAGGCAAAAAATTCATGACTAATATCCCAAAACAAATGCAACAAAAATAAATGGTACTTAATTAAACTAAAGAGCTCTGCACAGCAAAAGAAATAGTCAATAGACTAAATAGAAAACCTCTATAATGGGAAAATATATTCACAATCTATACATCTGACAAAGAACTAATACCAGAATCTATGAGGAACTCAAAGAAATTAGCAAGAAAACAAAACCAAATAATTCTGTTAAAAAGTGGTCAAATGAACAGATATTTTTCAAAAGAAGATATATAAATGACCAACATATGAAAAAATGCTCAACATCATTAATCATCAGGGAAATGCAAATTAAACTATTTCTGTTTAGATACCCATTACCCCATTAAGAATGGCCATTATTAAGAAGTATAAAGCAAATAGGTGTTGGCACAGATGTGGTCAACAGGGAATGCTTATACATGGCTGGTGGGAATGTATTAGGTTATTAGTAATAAATTAGATTAGCCTCTACAGAAAATGCTATGGAGATTTCTCAAAGTACTAAAATACATCTACCATACAATCTAGCAATTCTACTACTACCAAAGGAAAAGAAATCATTATGTCAAAAAGACACCTGCAATCATATGTTTATCACAGCACAATTCACAATCACAAGGATATGGAATCTACCTCAGTGCCCATCAACCAAGAATGGATAAATAAAATGTCATATGTATCCACCACTGAATACTACTTGCCATAGAAAAGGATGAAGTAATGTCTTTTGCAGCAACTTAGATGAAATTGGAGGCCATTATCCTAAGTGAAGTAATACAGCAATGGAAAACCAAATGCCACATGTTCTCCCTTGTATGTGTGACCGAAGCTATGGGGATGCAGGGGCACACAAAGGGGTACAATGGACATTGGAGACTCAGAAGGGGGGAGGAAGGGAGCGGATGAAAGACAGAAAAATTACCTATTGGGTGCAATGTGCACTATTTGGATGACGGGTATACTAAAAACTCAGACATTACCACTATACAATTCACCCATGTAACCAAAAACCACTTGTACTCCTAAATCTATCCAATTTTTTTTTAAAGGTAGGTTTCAAGACTGTGTTTGCATCATATGTGTTAATATGCCATTGGCCAAAGGAAACGATGTGACTGAATCCAAAGTCAAAGATTTGCAAAGAATCACAGCCCACAGTGGGAGGGTACTACAAAGTTACATAACAAAAGGCACGGTTACAGGAACCATAAATGGAATTAAATATTTTTAAACTACCCATCTGACAAGAGATTAATAACTAGAACACATAAGGAGCTCAAACAACTCAATAGGAAAAAAAAATCAAATAATCTGGTTAAAAAATGGGTAAAAGGTCTAAATAGACATTTCTCAGAAGACATACAAGTGGTCAACAGGTATATGAAAAATGCTCAACTTTATTAGTCATCAGAGAAATGCAAATCAAAACTACAATAAGATATAATCTCATCCCAGTTAAAATGGTTTTTATACAAAAGAAAGTCCATAACAAATGCTGGTGAGGATGTGGAGAAACAGGAACCCTTGTTCACTGTTAGTGGCAATGTAAGTTAGTACAGCCACTATGGATAAGAGTATGGAGGTTTCTCAAAAAACCAAAGATAAAACTATCATATGATCCAGTAATCCCACTGCTAGATATATATTTAAAAGAAAGGAAAAAAGTATATCAAAAAGATATCTGCACTCCCATGTTTTCTATAGCACTATTCACTATAGCCAAGATTTGGAATCAACCTAAGTGTCCATCAACGGATGAAGGGATAAAGAAAAGGTAGTACATATACACGATGGAATATTATTCAGCCATAAAAAAAGAATGAAATTCTGTCACTTGCAACAACATGGGTGGAACAGGAGAACGTTACGTTAAGTGAAATGAGCCAACACAGAAAGACAAATTTTCCATGTTCTCACTTATATGTGGGAACTAAAACTTAAAACGATTGATCTTATGGAGACAGAGAGTAGAATGATGGTTACCAGAGGCTGGAAAAGTAGTGAAGAGGTGGGGGTAAAGTGGGAATGGTTAATGATATAAAACGAGAGTTTGATAAACAGAACAATAGCTAATATTTGATAGCACAACAGGATGACAATAGTCAACAATAAGTTATTACACGTTTTAAAATAACTAATAGAGTGGAATTTGAATGTTCCTAACAAAGAAATGATAAATGCTTGAGGTGACAGGTACCCAATTACCCTGATTTGATCATTACACGTTTTATGCTAGTACGAAACATTACATGTACCTCATAAATATATACAAATGTTATATGCCCATAATTAAAAATTAAAAAATAAGGAGATTATGAATATATACTTTTCAATTGATAGCAATATATTAACAATTAAAGATTTTTAGTATACATTTATTATTTATTTACTCTATAGTTAGAAGGAGAAAATAAGGAAAGCATATATTAATAAAAACTGTACAATTAAACAAAGAAGGAAAGGCCAACAATAGAGTAGATATGAAAATAATTATCTTGTAATTTTGCTAGTATTTAATTGAATATGCAATGATAAATATTTTATATTAATTTATTTTTACAGTACTTGTTTAGATATGGCACTAATAGAAAATGTTAGATTATATTACTACTTTGAAAAATTAATTTTGAAATAAATTTAACATAATTGATTTCCAAGCCAATGAACAGTGTTTGATAGGTGTTTTCCCCAAACTGAACTTCTGTCATGAACTTTGTGCCCTCAAATATTGATGGAGTCTTAATTTGGAATGAAGACCAAGTAAAAAGTGTCTGCATTGTGCGTATTTGTGGTGGAAAAGATTAGTGCCACAGTACAAAGCTTAAATTTTATATTATTTCTTTATTAAAATAAAATACTACAAATAGTTAATACACAAGAGGTGAAAGACCTCTCCCTCTCTCTCTCTCTCTCTCTCTCACGTGCGTGTGCACACACATACACACACACATGCACGCACGCAGATATACTAAGGAGTAATTTCAAAGAAACAAAATCCTAACCACCCTGGGTGCATCGCTGAATACAAACATTCTCATTCACAAGTATTCACGATTGACACACTACTTGCATCAAGTGTTCTTGAGAGAATGTGTGATGAGAATGTGGAAGAAAGTGAATCAACAGACATCCATAGGCCAGGCGTGGTGGCTCACGCCTGTAATCCTAGCACTCTGGGAGGCCGAGGCGGGTGGATCGCTCAAGGTCAGGAGTTCGAGACCAGCCTGAACAAAAGCGAGACCCCGTCTCAACTAAAAAATAGAAAGAAATAATCTGGACAACTAAAAAATATATATATATATATATAGAAAAAATTAGCTAGGCATGGTGGCGCATGCCTGTAGTCCCAGCTACTCGAGAGGCTGAGGCAGGAGGATCACTTGAGCCCAGGAATTTGAGGTTGCTGTGAGCTAGAATGACGCCACGGCACTCTAGCCCCGGCAACACAGTGAGACTCTGTCTCAAAAAAAAAAAAAAAAAATTGGCAGAAGTCTCAAAAGTACAATTTAAAACCACCATGAGATATAACTTCATGCACATTCGAATAGCAAACAAGCAAAAAGACAGCAAATGTCAGTGGGGGTGAAGAGTAACCAGAAGGCTTATTCACGGCTGAAGGGGTTATAACTATTTGGCAGTTTCTGATAAATTCTATTCATAGGTATCGCCCAAGAGAAATGTAAACCTATGAGCACACACAGACTTACACATGAATGAACACAGCAGCTTTTTTCATAATAGCCACAAACCGAAAACGACACACACTACTTTACTAGCAAAACAGGTTTTAACAATGAGACACATCCACGCAATCGGAATACTATTCAGTAATAAAATGGAACACGCTATCCATGCATCGACATGAATGAATCTCAACATGGTGCAGAGTGAAAGAAGACAGACACGAAGCAGCCAGGCTGCGAGTTCCGTTCTCGCGGAATTGTAGAAAAGACACATCGAACGTAGAGCGACAGAAACACATCGGCAGTTGCCTCCGGGCGCAGGTAGTGGTGGTCGGCATTGCCTACAAAGGGAACCTTCTGGGCTAACGAACACATTCCGTTACTTGTTTTGAGTGGACATTAATTACAAGGGGAGATATAATTGTCAAAACTCAGAACCAAACACTTGAGGTCTGTGCATTTTATTGTATGTAAATTATATTTCCTTTTAAATAATGATAGAGGAACAGCTGTGTTTGAAAAGTGAGAAAATGTCCTTCCTAGATGGACAGTCTCCAAGTGTCGGCCCCTCATTCCGCTCCTAGGGAGCCCAGTCAGATTTGCAAAGGAATTGGAGAAAGCGTGGAGCCCCGATGTCTGTCAGCTGGGAATGGCGTTTCCTGCTTGGACCAGAGCTCTCCTGGGAAGGAAAAAACAGCAATCGCTCCATGAACCCTGCAGCTTCAAGTCTAGAAGGCCATTTCCTGGCCTTGCAAATCGCCCCCCAATAGCACCCTCTGCTCAGCTGCGAACTCTTCTACCTGCTGCTTCCTGGACCTGCTGGTGGCTGGGGCCCACCTCAGCATAGTCACTCATCTGTCCCTGACACGTCAGAAGTCTGCTCCCTCCAGCAACCCCATGTGGATCTCCCCAGAGAGCATCCAGGTTCCCAACACTGCAGAGCAGGTGGAGAAGCAGAAGCAGTGACCGTCCCTAGTTCTGTTTTTAGAAGGGCAGTGGAACAAAGCTGCTTCTGCGGGGCAGGTTGTCAAGATCCCTGACGTCCTTACACATCTGACGCCAGCGTCTCAGTCTTCTCTCGCTGGCTGCTGTAACAAATCATCTCAAGTCCTAAGTGACTTCGAACAACATAAATTTATTATCTCGCAGTTCCGAAGGTCAGAAGCCTAACATAGGTCTCATGGGGCTGAAATCAAGGTGTCGGCAGGGCTGTGCCCGCCCAGAGGCTCTAGGGGAAACTCTGTTCCCTGCTTCCTCCAGCTTCTGGTGGCTGCTGGTTTTCCTTCACTGGTGGCCGTGTCATTCCAATCTACGCCTCTGGTCACACTGCCTCCTCCTCTTC
>CAUYSK010070363.1:0-12469 GCA_963575035.1 Avahi laniger | reverse complement strand
AAAATGGCATCTTCTTGCTATTATTAATATAATTTGCACTTGTTTGATAACCATGAATGAACATTTTTGTTAAATGTTTATCAGTTACTTGTGCTTATTCCTTTGTGATTTACCTATTCAAACTTCCATCTACTTTTCTATCAGAATGTACATCTTTTTCTTACAGAATTTTTAGTACGTATTTTGTATTTTGATACCATCTCAAACCTGCAGAAAAGGAAAAGTTGCAAATACAGTATAAAGAACCTTTTATTTCCTGAATCATTTGAGATCTGATGCCCACACCCCAACCCCCCAAAAATACTTCACTGTGTATTCCTACATAGCCACTGTCCTACCAGCAAAATCAGGAAATGAACATTGATATTTGTGGCAGATTGTATTTTCCAAACACAGTTGCAACGGTATCTTTATGGCCACAGTAGCTCACACCTGTAATCCTAGCACTCTGGGAGGCCGAAGAGGGAGGATCCCTTGAGGTCAGGAGTTTGAGACCAGCCTGAGCAAGAGGGAGACCCCATCTCTACTAAAAATGGAAAAATTCGCCAGCCAGCCATTGTGGCAGCACACCTGTAGTCCCAGGTACTCAGGAGGCGGAGGCAGGAGGATTGCTTGAGCCCAGGAGTTCAAGGTTGCTGTGAGTTGTGATGACGCCACTGCACTCTAGCCTGGGGCAACAGAGGGAGACTGTCTCAAAAAAAATTAAAAAAAAAGGTGTCTTGGAGTGGCGCTCTTCCTAGTACAGATATCTTTACTAACAAAAATGATAAATATAAATTTCTTTTACAAAAATGGAAATTTCTACTTTATTTTAGGTAACCGAGGAAGAAGTAAAGAGTTTTTCCTGCATTGTCTGGATCTCAATTTCTTTCTTTCTCTCTTTGTTTCTTTCTTTCTTTTTTTTATTTTGAGTCAGGGTCTAGCTCTGTCGCCCAGGCTGGAGTACAGTAGCACCACCAAAGCTCACTGCAGCCTCAAAATCCTGGGCTGAAGTGATCCTTCCACCTCAGCCTCCTGAGTAGCTGGGATTACCAGGTGCGCACCACCACGCCCAGCTGGTTTTTTGTAGAGACAGGGTCTTGCTGTTTTGGCCAGGCTGGTCTTGAACCCCTGGCCTCAAGCAATCCTCCCACCTCAGCCTCCCAAAGTCCTGGGATTACATGTGTGAGCCAGCAGGCTCACCCTTGATTTCTTTTTGCTCAAAATAATCAATATGCCAAAGTGGCATATTTTGGGTTGTCATGCTCTGAACCTCTTTGGGGAGGGCAGTTAATAAACGATAAACTTAATAATTAAGTAAATTATACAATAGGCTAGAAAGTGACAAATAATATTGAGGAAAAAAAGAGCATGGGGCACGGGAAGAGGGGAGGGCTGCTGTGGAGCGAGGAATGGGAAGGTCAGCCGGACACAGGGGGCCTGTCCTGTAGGCTTGTTAGCCAGGGAGTAAGCTAGAACCCGTGCACAGAAGGATCCTACTACTGCTGGCTGGACACATTGTCTTTTTTTTTTTTGAGACGGGGCCTCACTCTGTCGCCCAGGCTAGAGTACAGTGGTGTACTCATAGCTCACTGAGGAGCTGTAATAGCGTAATCATAGCTCACTGCAATCTCAAACTCCTGGGCTCAAGTTATTCTTCTGCCTCAGCCTCCTGAGTAGCTGGGACTCCAGGCACACGCCACCAAGCCCTAATTTTTCTATTTTTAGTAGAGATGGTATCTCACTCTTATTCAGGCTTGGTCTCAAACTGCTGGCCTCAAGCGATCCTCCCGCCTCAGCCTCCCAGAGTGCTAGGATTACAGGCGTGAACCACCGCGCCCAGCCACATTATCTCTTATTTAGTACAGCACGGCCAGTTTTTCCTCTGTTATTGGGATGGATCACTGTTTCTTTGGTTATGCTCAGGGGGCAGTGGGTGGCTTGCATTGAGGCCACACCATGAGAAATCTATCTGCCTTTAAATGTTGGAATCGCACTCAGGCTCAACAAGATGCTGGCTCCATGAGTCACTCAGGGCCTAAGAACTGCCAAGGGGACACAGTTGCTCCTGACTCCCCACCCCACACTCCCCGAGGTTCACTGAGTGGAATCAAAAGGCCCCGAGTTGCTTAAAATTGTGTCGTTGCCCATATCTGTACCCAGTTCTTCCTCTATTCGTGCTTCCCATTTAACTCCTCAATCAGTTAGGAATTCATTCTGGAATATGATGCTAGGGTGAGGTTCTAACTTAACTTTTTTCCCTAACATGTGAACAAAATTAAGTACTTCTTTCTCTTCCTATTAATGTGAAGCATCACTTTATTGCGTTCTGATTGAATATTTCAGGGCACACCACTAAACACCTGCTTCGAAAGTTGACACTAATTCCTTAATCATTGCTCCCTGCAGGTAGGTGTTCATCCTCCCTTGACTTCACATGGTTTTTCTAATAACCACTCCCACATTTTTCCACTTGCCTACACAGATGCCCTGAGTGACTTGCAAATTCTTTGCTGAAATTCAGGGGCAGCAGTATATCAAATTAAACTAAATTTGGCCTGAGGATGTCTTTGTACCTTAAGTCCGTAATGAAACGCAACCTAACTCAGTAAGTAAACTAACTGAAAGCCTAACTAGGAGTAGATATTTTTCGTAACAACTAGTTGAGTCTTAGCCAATCACAGCAGCCGAGCTTCAGCCAATCACAGGCTGGCAACTGATCAGATCATGTTCAAATAAGGCAAGTGCAGAGCTGTAACCAATCTCCTCATTATTTTGGCACAATGACCAATCTGTACCTGGTTTCCACTTTCTGTCCATAAATCCTGCCTGCCCACCTTGTGGGGCAGAACTCTCTGAACCTCTTTTGGTTCCAAGGCTGCCCCACTAACAATTCATTCTTTGCTCAATTAAACCCTTTAAATTTAATTTGTCTGAAGTTTTTCTTTTAACATGTGTAATAATAAAAATAATGGTTAATATTTATTAGGCACTTTCTCCACAGGCTCGGTTCTAAGCCCTTTATATTTAATTTAATTTAAATCTCAACACAAGTCTCCGAAATATGTTATAGCAGGGAAACTGAGGCCAGAAAGGTCAAGTAGCTAAGACAAGGTCCCACCATGTAACGCTGGGTCTGGATTCAAACCCCAGCCATCTGTGCTGTTAATCACACTGTAGGGGGGAGTTTGTGGGAACAGAGAAACAACTATGGTCATACCTAGAAAATGTGCATATTTCTATACTCATCATACCTGGAGAGTGCTTCCTGCCTCCAGGCACTGTGCTAGACCCTAATTACAATAAGCTGGCTTCATCAGCCCCTGGCTGGAGGGGCTCTGGAAGCAGGAGCCTCTTGGCAGGCCAGCCAGAGGGTGACGTGGGGTGAACTTGCTCACATTCATTTACACGCTAATGGTGTTATCAGTAGCTCTGCTAGAAACACCAGTTGCCATCTTTGTGTGAGAATGTGTTTCCTTCGCTGTAGCCATTGGTGCTACTCATTTGTCTGAGTACAAGTCCTTCAATTGACCTTTCCATTTCTGAGCCAGCATTCACCCTGAGCAGCTACCGTCTGTCCAGAGCACAGCTGCAAACACCACCAAGAGCCCCTCTCTGAGTCCCATTGCTTCATCATCTTATCAATCAACTGCTTTTCAAAGAGGATATAGTCATTGTCAATAAATGCTCACTTATGATGTCATTGTACATAGCTGTAATAGTCCATTTATATGGTTATACTGGCAAGTATTTAAACCCACCCCTGTATTGTTGAACATTTAGGTTGTTTCTGTTTATGGTGTTTTGTGAGGTCCAGAGACTGATAAAGGCAATATTAAGTAAAGATGGGTATATGTGATAACCCAAAATGAGTGACGGAGGCAAAGATCTAAATCAATGGAGGTTTATTAAGTTAAAGTTTGAGGACGCGCCGGGGAAAACACAAGCCACAGACCAATCTATGACTGTTTTTCCAAAGGGGAATTTGAGAACTTCAGTATTTAAAGGGGATGGGGTGTACAGAAAGGAAAAAAAGAGCAGGGGGGTGGGCAGTGAGGCAGAATGGTTACATTCTTGTGAGGCCCAGGAAATCTACATTTTACAGAAGATGAAGAGAATATTAGAAAAGAAAAAGGGAGTGAAGGAAACATCAATTATGTAGATGTCTCTGGGTAGGTAGAGGAATGGTTGATCTTGTCTTGTCTCTGTTCTGCACCTATGAAGATAACCTTGTAATTCATCATTTGTGTGGAATAGGACAGACATTAGTTTTAGGAGCTAGATGTAGCCAGCAGACCCAAAGTTACAACTTGTACATCCTTGTTTATGGGAGGCCAGCAAGGAATTTCCTTATGAGTGATCTGTGGGGCCAGCCCTTCACAGGCGCCCAAGGCCTTTACCTTCCCTTTTCCATAAGGAATTGTGTGGGTTGGGAGTGGGTCCTGAGATTTTTGTTTCATAGCCTTGAATCCAAGAAGGCTGGCAAAGAGCAGGACCATAAGGAAAGACAAGCAGAGTGCTAGAGATGGGCAAGGGTGGGTGTGGAGACTGGGTGGGGCCAGGCTGCCCCCATCCAGCCTCTGCTTCCCTCCTTCCTTGTCTCCAGCCATGGGCTAGTCTAGTCCATGCCTCTGACTTCCTCACAGTCCCGGGACCCCAGTCAGGTGCCAAAGTGCTGAATCTCTGCCAAGCTCCTTCTTGCCCAGAGCCTGCTCGGATGAGCTTGCATGGATGCTCAAGCCGGTCAGTAGTGCTGGTCACCATGCACTCCTGGCTCCTCATCCTCCCCACGCAGGGTGGGATGGTACTTGTCCACCATGCTTGAAGTTAAGCTTGGCCATGAGACTTGCTTTGTCACTCCTGGATGACGCTTTTAGAGGCAATGTGCAGTTCACCACACTCTCTTACCTCACTGGTTCCAGGCACTTCTTTTTTTTCTTTTGTTTTTGTTTTGTGTGCGTTTTTTGAGACAGAGTCTCACTCTGTCACCCTGGGTAGAGTGCAATGGTGTGATCATAGCTTATAACAACCTCAAACTCCCAGGCTCAAGCGATCCTCCTGCGTCAGCCTCCCAAGTAGCTGTACTGCAGGTGTGCAAGACCACACCTGGCTAATTTTTTCTATTTTTGGTAGAGACAGGGGTCTCACTCTTGTTCAGACTGGTCTCAAACTCCTGGCCTCAAACAATCCTCCCATCTCAGCCTCCCAGAGTGCTAGGATTATAGGCATGAGCCACTACTCCCGGCCTCTCCAGGCACTTCTTAAAGAAATACCTGTCCAGACATTAGCTGACCACTAAGTTAACCGAGCAGAGACTTCTGTGGTCACACGTGACAAAGAATATAGACAGACTTTATAGAATTAGTTCAGGAAAGTCATTAAGCAAACAAATAGCAATAATAACAAATCCTTAAAAGGAAAACCTGGTTTCCAGAGTTGCTATATTGTATTATTTAAAATGTCCATTTTCAATAAAAAAATATGAAACATACAAAGAAATAGGAAAGTGTGGTCTATACACAGGAGAAAAGTAACCAATAGAAACTGACCCTATGGAAGCCAAGACATTGCATTTACTAGACAAAGACTTTAAATTGGCTATTTTAAATATAGAACCAAAGGAAACCACACCTAAAGAACTAAAGGTGGCCAGGAGCGGTGGCTCATGCCTGTAATCCTAGCACTCTGGAAGTCCGAGGTGGGAGGATCACTTGAGGCCAGGAGTTCAAGACCAGCCTGAGCAAGAGCAAGACCCTGTCTCTACAAAAAAAAAAAAAAAAAAAATTTAAAGAACTAAAGGAAAGTATGATAACAATGTTTAAAAAAGAGAGGATTTCAATAAAGAGATAGCAATTATATATAAAAAGAACTAAATAGAAATTCTGGAGTTGAAAATTACAACTGAAATGAAAAATTTGCCTAGAGGGAGGAGCTCCATAGCAGATTTTAGCAGGCAGAAAGTGTCAGTGAACTTTTAAGATATGTCAGTTGAGATTATTCAGTCTGAAGGACAGAAAGAAAAAAATGAACAGAATCTCAAGGGCCTGTGAGAATCCCAGACAGAGAGGAGAGAAGAGGGAGAAAGAGACAGTGCATGAGAACTTCCTAAATTTGATGAAAAACACTAATCTGCACATCAAAGAAGCTCAACTGTAAGCAGGATAGACTTCGAAAGATACACACTGACACATCATAATTAAACTATTGAAAGACAAAGACAAAGAAAGAATCTTGAAAGTAGCAGGATAGAAGTGACTCATTACATACAAGGGAATCTCAATAAAACTAACAACTGATTTATCACCAGAAACTGTGGAGGCCAGAAGGCAATGAAATGACATGTTCAAAATTGCTTAAATTCTAAAAACCAGTCAACTGAGAATTTTTTTTTTTTAAGAGACCAAGTCTCACTATGTTACCCAGGCTAGAGTACAGTGGCTATTCACAGGTATAATCATAGCACCCTGCAGCCTTGAAATACTGGCTTCCAGTGATCCTCTTGCCTCAGCCTCCCAAGTAGCTGGGATTACAGGTGCATGCCCCTGCACCTGGCTTACAACTGGGAATTCTATATCCAGCAAAACTATCCTCCAGAAATGAAGGAGAATTGAAGACATTCCCAGATAAATAAAACTGAGATTTCATCACTAGCAGACCTTCCCTACAAGAAATACTAAAGGGAGTCCTTCAGACTAAAATGAAAAGACATTGGGCAGTAACTTAACTTGAATCCACAATAAAGAAATAAGGAACATTTGTAAAGGTAACTACATAGGTAAATAGAAAAGACAGTATAAATATTTTTGTTTGGCACTTTTTTAAAAATTCTATCTAATTTAAAAGACAGTATAAAACAATAATTATAAATTGGTGTTGACAAGCATACAATACAAAAAGATATAATTTTTTACACAAAGAGTAAAAATGTTTTACACAAAGTAAAAAAAGTATAATTTTTTGCGTAGAGTATACCCCTATATACTCAAACTATAGGGGTAAAGTTTTTATATACTATTATATTAACTTGATATTAATTTGAACTAGATTTTTATAAATTAAGGTTTTAATTATAATCCCCAGGGCAAGAACATAATTCCAAAAATATAGTAAGAGAAATGACAAGGGAATTAAAATGGTACACTAGTAAATATTTATTTAACACAAATAAAGGCAATAGTAAAGGAATAGATAATAAAAAGACATAAAACATATAGAAAGCAAGCAGCAAAATGGTAGTTATAAATCTACATTATCAGTAATTACACTAAATATAAATGCATTAAATGCTACAATGAAAAGGCAGAGATTGACAGAATGGATTTAGAAAAAACATTATCCAACTATATGTTGGATATAAAATCACAAGGGAAATTAGAAAATATTTTGAGATAAATGAAAACAAAAACACAACATACTAAAACTTATGAAATGCAGTGAAAGCAGTTCTTAGAAATTTATTGCCATAGATGCCTTTATTATAATAAAAAGAAAGATCTCAAATAAAAAACATTAAAAATGAAGAATATTTTTTTATTTAACTTAAAAATTATACATAAATGGAACATAAAGTCCAAAAGGTAAAAAAGGCTGTTCATGATATGCAAGTTGCCTTCCCATCCCTGTTTTCCTTTGCATGGCTCCCCTCCTCGGAGATGGCTGACCAGTTACCAGAGTCTCGGGTATACTTTCAGAGAGAGAATGTACATACAAGCATGACCTATGGGATGTGTATTGCGTATTTTACTCAATATTGCCAGATCACCTTCCAAAAAGGTTCTAGCAATGGACATTCCCACCAGCAGTGTATAAGAGTGCCCAATTTCCCTCATCCTTACCAAGACTGAACGTTATTATTTGGGGGTTTTGTGTATTTGTCTGTTTTACCTGTGATGGCATTTCTTTGCTCTTTGCATTTCTATTTTCCTCACCCAAAGAGAACTTGAACATCATTTTTGTATATTTATTGGCCATTTAGGACCCCCCTTCCAGGAATTGCCTATTTGTATCCATTTATTTCTGTCAAAATATTTGTCTTTTATTATCACTTTTTGTAGCTCTTACTATGTTATAGATTTAATATTATACTTTATCTGTCATATGTATTGAAAGCAGTTTTCCCAGAGTATTATCATTGACTTTGTGTATGATGTTTTTGAACACAGAGTTTATTTTTGCACAAATATAATCTTTTTCTTTAGAGCATTCAAATTTTTTGTCTTGCTAAAATGATGCAAAATGTTTAAATTTTCTGTGAATTTTTATAATATATTTACACTTGAATTTTAATCCACTAGAATTTAATTTTTATTAATTTAGTGAGAAGTTGTTCTTTATGCTAGATGAGTAGCCAGTTGTACCAGCACCATTTATGAACTAAACCATCTTTTCCCCAAGAAATTAAAACACCCCCTTTGACATACTTTAAGTTCTCATATATTTGGGTTTATTTCTAGACTGTTCTCTTCCACTGACCTATTGTTCTATCCCTGTGCCATGCCGTTTTGATTATAGTCATTTTTAACATATAGTAAGGCAAATCCCCCCTCGACTACTCTCCGTCTTCATAATTTGCTTGGTTATTCTGAAACACTTATTCTTTACATTTACTTTAAAAATCACTTTCTCCTCCCCGCCTCACAAACTCTTGACGATATCATTGGAGTTGCATTAAATTTATAAATTAATTTTGGTTTTATAATATCAGGTCTTCCATTCCATTTTTATTTGTTTAGAATTGATTTTGGTAGTTGTGTCATGATTATAAGAAAGGAATATATAATAAACAATTCTAGCATGTCTATTAAAATAAGCTTATCTATTATAATACTCATATTCTATAAGTCCTTGCTTATATTTTAGCTTCTTGGTTTGTCAAATTCTTAAAGGGATACTTAAAAATCTTTCGCCATTTGTAAATTTTTACCAAATTGTCATAGTTTCATTAAGAGTTTTTGTCTTATGTACTATATTTACCTGCTGTGTTGTTTAAGACATAAAGTTTTATGATTACTACCTCTTCTTTGTAAATAATATTTTTCTTATCATTATGTAATGTCCCTCTTTGAACCAATTGGTCTTAAATTCTACTTTACCTGATACTAACATCACCACTCTTACTTTATTTTTCTCCCATCTTTTTATTTTCTGCCCTTTTAACCATTTTACTTTAAGTATACTCTTGTATGTATGATATTTTGTTTTATAAATTTACTTTGACAGTCTGTGTCTGGGTATTAGGACTGATATACTTTATTTTATTCCTACCAATTTGATTTTATGCTCGCTCTTTATTTTATTTCTTACTGTTTATTTTCCCCTTTTCCCCCCACTTTTTCTTAGTTAAAAAAGCGGCTTCTATTGAACTAAAGGAAGAATTACACAAGAAAATTAATAGAAAAGGGAAAAGAACTCTTGAGGAGCTAAAATTAGAACATAAGAAAGCTTCTGGAACTAAAAAAAATTGTACAAATTTAAATACTAAAAAAATATGGACTATTGAAAGGTAGGCTGGTTATGTGGAAAACCAAATTATTGGTTTGGAAGATTAAGGAGCAGAAACAGCTCACACCACAGGAGGAAAATATAAAGACACAGAATCTCCCATGATTTTTCCCCTGGGAATATGCCTGTCCTTCCAACTTTTGCCTATATCCTTAAAATATCTGAGTTCATTGGAAGGTTTGCAAGATGGTCACACTGAATTCTTTAAATGCCTCTCTCTCTCTCTCTCTCTCTCTCTCTCTCTCTCTCTCTCTTCTTTTCCCCTGGGAATATCCATGCTTGTATGGAGGCTATTTTACACATTCCATCTTAAAGTTAGGACAGCGTTGCACTTCCTAGTTTCCACTGTAGTAATAAATTTGATACCTTGGACCTCGACAATGAGGAAGAGGAGAGAGATGAGGATATTATAACTGCTACCCCTAAGGAGAATACAGGAAAGGGATAAAGCATAGAAACAGAACCTAGAATGTAAGCCTGACCCTACCAAGACTGCCTCCTCAGGACACATTACAAGTTCCCAAATTATGTGTTCTTTCTAAGAGACAGTAAAGTATATGGAACGAACATCAGAAGTTTATGACCAGCCTGAGCAACATAGCAAGACCCCATCTCTACAAAAAATAGAAAAATTAGCTGGGCATGGTGGTGAGTGCCGGTAGTCCCAGCTACTTGGGAGGCTGAGGCAGGAGGATCGCTTGAGCCCAGGAATTTGAGGTTGCTGTGAGCTATGATGATGCCACTGCACTCTAGCCCAGACAGCAGAACAAGACCCTGCCACCTTGTTTCTCTAGGCCTTGGTTTTTTTAACTGCTAAGGTGGATTACATTATTATTTCTAAATATTTCCTGTTCTTCCTGAGAAGCTTACACATCCCCACCCCACTGCCATAAGCACGTGACTTGCTTTGGTCAACAAAATGTGAGCAGAATCGACACGAGTAGTTCTGGACAGCAGCTGTGAGAGCCAGCACTTCACAATGACCGGCTGATTTTCCCCTGGCCAGAGCAGTGCTCCACTGTACTTTGGGACCCTGCAGAGGTGCTTCTGAGCTGCTGTTGGGGAGTAAAGACTTATGGATTAGGATTAGATTAACTTGTTTATTTTTTAAGATCATAAAATAACAATGGCTTAGACAGATAGAAGTTAATTTCTCTACACTTTTACTTCTTTTATGAAGTTCAGAGGTAGGCACCCTGGAGCTGGTATGGTGTGGTGATGCCACAGAGTTAACAGGGATACAGGCTTCCCCAGCTCTTTGCTCTGTCACCTCTAAGATGTGACCTTTGTCCTCATGGTCCAAGATGGCTACTAGAGCTCCAGCCATTGCATCTCTGTTTCAGGGAGTAAGGTGGATTGTGAGAAAAGAAGGAAATCCCCTTCCTTTTAGGGAGACTTACCAGAAATCACATATAACAGCAGGGAAGGAGGGGGAGGGAACAGGGCGAGAAAAGGAGGAAAGAGAAGGACAATAATCAAAACTCTTGAGTCAAAACAAGTGTCCCCTTGCTTATAGAAAAAGTGGCAGCAATCATACAGAGCTGCCAATGTACTTCCAACTCCTTTGCGGGCCTGGGGCTAGAGCCAAGGAGGAGGCAGGGCCCAGACTCCTAGCCTCCATCCCCTTGAGAACATATTGCTAAAGAAGGACGCGAGGTCAAGCTAGACGCTGGTCCTCTACCAGGTGAATCCAAACTTTTCGAGCCAGGAAGGAAAGGCCAGCGTGAGCCCCAGAAGAGAAATGGTGGGCCTGAATATTAGCTCGGGTGGGTGAGCTGCAGGACAAATAGATGCGAAACATTCAATCACCGAAATAAGCCAAGGCTCGCTGTTTCTCGCATTAAAGTCCAGCGTAAGGCTTTAGGCTGGTGGCGTCTCTGCTCTACGGAGAGGTCCATTGGCCAATGCGAGGTAAGGAAAAAGCATTTAAAAACAAAAAATTGTATTATCGAAGATTTCAAATATCTACAAAAGCAGAGGGAATGGTATTATGAACCACTTTCAGAGAAATCTAGACTCTGTCTTTGCCTCTTCATTCTTTTCTCTACCTCCTCTTACAGACAACCATTTAAAACTTGCCTCCCAATTGAAACAACTCTGTGTGCTTGTGCGTGTGTGCGTTCCCTCCCTCCTTTCTTGGATAAATGGCTTCATACAAAAAACATTTTTCTCTACCTTACTTTTTTCATGTAGCACTATACCCTGGTGATCACCCCACAGCGAAATATAGCAATAGTCCTGACTCCCTTAGCAGCTGCATAGTGCTCCACTGCATGGATGGACCACAGTTTCTTCCCCCAGTCCCCGATTGGTGGACATCGGGGTGTTTCCAGCCTTTTTCTACTACAAACTGTGCTGCGACAAATAGCCTTATGTATATATCTTTCGAATTTTTGCCATTGTGGTTTGGGGATAGATTCCTAGAAGGAGGATTGCTGGGTCAAAGGGTAATTGTATATGTAATTTTATTAATACTAGATAATATTAAATTCTCATCAATAGGAGTTACACCATTTTGCCTTCTTCTGTTAATATCTGAGGATACCTGGAGCAAACACTATTCTCCTAATTTTATGTTTTACAAATGGGAGAACAGAAGAAGAGGGGCATTAAATACTTTGCCCATGTCATAGGGCTAGTAAGTAGCAGAGCTGGCACCTGGACTGAGACGAGAAATGTTTCCTATGTAGATAATAAGAAGACATGGCCGGTGTGGTGGCTCACGCCTATAATCCCAGGACTTTGGGAGGCCGAGGTGGGCGGATCTTTTGAGCTCAGGAGTTCAAGACCAGCCTGAGCAAGAGCGAGACCTCGTCTCTACCAAAAATAGAAAGAAATTAATTGGACAGCTAAAAATATATAGAAAAAAATTAGCCGGGCATGGTGGTGCATGCCTGTAGTCCCAGCTACTCGGGAGGCTGAGGCAGAAGGATCGCTTGAGCCCAGGAGTCTGAGGTTGCTGTGAGCTAGGCTGACGCCACGGCACTCA
>CAUYSK010070357.1:0-32237 GCA_963575035.1 Avahi laniger | reverse complement strand
GCAAAGCATCCTACCTGTCTGCTTCATCCAGGATGATGATCTTGTGGCGACCTTTGGGAAGGGTGACTTTTTGTTGAGCAAACATTTTTATTTTATTCCTCACAACATCAATGCCTCTGAAACAATAAGTCAAAATTTTATTGTCACCTTCTGAAACAAATTCAGTCGTTACCTGCCCAGGAACTTTTAAACCCTCAGTATGTAATCAGGGACTACAGGATCCAATTTTAGTTTCTGAGTTTCCTTTTTGGGCAATTCTAACTATAAGGATGGATATTTTACTACTTTTATTCTTTTGTGGAGATCTTCCAAAGAACAAAGAAAATACTTTTTTGATAGAATAAAATTCGTTTTATCTTGCAATTACCATATGGGTCCACTGGACCGTTTTACAACCTAAGACATATTTGGGTCTTAGTGATCTCATTCTTCCTATATCTTAAAACAGCTTGTTATGGCCGGGTGCGGTGGCTCACGCCTGTAATCCTAGCTCTCTGGGAGGTCCAGGAGGGCAGATTGTTTGAGCTCAGGAGTTTGAAACCAGCCTGAGCAAGAGCAAGACTCCGTCTCTACTAAAAATAGAAAGAGATTAATCAGACAACTAAAAATACATAGAAAAAATTAGCGGGGCATGGTGGCGCATGCCGGTAGTCCCAGCTACTCGGGAGGCTGAGGCAGGAGGATCACTTGAGCCCAGGAGTTTGAGGTTGCTGTGAGCCAGGATGATGCCACGGCACTCTAGCCAGGGCAACAGAGCCAGACTGTGTCTCGGAAAAAAAAAAAAAAAATTCTCTCATAACCCAAATCCATAATATCTAATCAATAATGTAACAACAACAGTGAAACCAAAGAACTATAATTTTACCATTTTGGAAATAGTCCCTGAGAGAAGGAGAAAAGTTCAAAAAATGCAATATTTGAACATAATATAATAAATGAATGCACCAAAACAGGTTGTATTGTGCAATATAATTTTCCAATCAATATGTAGCAACCACATAACCCTTAGGTGGCTACTCAAGATTTTGGTTGACTTAGCTCTGCCACTTCTATTTCAAGGTAACCAAACCCCTATATTCCTTACATATGGACACAGCTGCTTATAAGAAAGATGAGTAGAAACAATGTAACAATGGACTACTGTGTAAAACATGCTAACATCATCTTAGTATATAAAAGATAATGGATAAGAACACTTACATTGTGACAATGGTAGGAATAATGATGAGTGGAGAGCAAGCACAGAAATGCAAACTAGGATCTATAGACTATCCAACTGCTTTCAATATAAACTCTCTTCAGATAAATTTCAGAGAGTAAGCTACTAATAACTAAACACAAAAGAAATGAAAATTTTTTATTACATAAGGGATGCATAAGAATAATAATAAAAATTTTAAGGATGTAAACAAAAAATACGGTGGTGATTTTTTGGTTATTACTGTTTTAGGTTTTTTTATGGGGTTTTTGTTGACAACTTATGAGAGTGTTGCTACATTTAGAAACTTGTGCACTTTAGGACTAGGGGAATGGTTGTGTGAGGATGCATATTTATTGAGCACTAAGTGCCAGGTACTATCCTACACAGCTCACATATGCTATTCAACTTAATGCTTGCAATATATCCATGAGGTTGAAACAATCATCCCCATATAGTCAAGGAGACTCAAAGCAGGTAAATAACCTACAGAAGTTTACACTGCTAGAAAGTAGTACAGCCAAAATTTTAAACATAATTTCTACCCCCAGCAGTCATTTTCCTATAGAACTCAAACTACATATAACTTTTCCTATTGTCTATCAAGAGTGGATATTATTCCTCACCTCTGAAGTTTACTGTAAAACATTAGCTCATTCATAATAAGACAAGCCTAGAAATCAGGAAAAAATGCCCTTTTATTTCCAATTACCATGTACCCTGGTAGGTAAGGTATTATAGATCTATTTTGTTAATTTTTCTCCAGACAAGTATAACAACTCGTTGAAGAATTTATGCCACTAGTCTCACCTCCAGAAAAGAAAACCTGTCTATTACAATAATACACTTAGGCATACCCATTAAATAAAGAACATTAAAAATAAATGTTCCCAACTCCCACTTCTAGTTAGAATGAAGTGAACTGCAAGAGAATTTCACTTTCAACTGAACAAGTGGAACAAATCAGTTAATCTATAAAAATCACAGTTTCTTAAAACTCATCATATAGCTGAGGATAGAAAGAAACCTAAATAAACTAAATTCTACAAAATAATGAGCCCTTTCAAGGAGAGAGATTCACAGCTAACTTTCAATGCTGGTGGAATGGCAGGAAGAGGAAGAATCTGCAATAGATATGTCAGGAAAAACAAATTAAACTTTTAACAAACTTATAATGGCCACATATGGGCTGGCATAATGGATTAATATACTAAGAAGTCCCAGTCAAAGAGAAAACCTGCATCTACCCACCTACTCTTTCCCCAAAGCTTTTATCGAATACACAGGGATATACACTAAAAACCAGATTCAGAGCAGAAGCTGAGAGATATCCTTTCTGAAGCATGCTGGACCTTTCCTTAGCATAAGGCAAAAGCCCATGGTAGGGGGTGGGACAGAAGAGATGACAGAAATTCCTTCCAGGTGCTTGGATCTTTATCCAGTGTAAGGCAGCAGTTCCTTAGGAATGGTGCTGGGGCAAGACAGGTGAGATAAATCCCTGAGGCACTGCTGGCCTTCACCGAAGCAGCCTCTGGAGTCTGGGGACAGGACAATAGGACAAGAGAGATCTGAGTTGCAGCAAGCAGAAGAAAGGACTGAATGGCAAAGAGAACTCCCCAGCAATCGAACAATCTGGCTACTACACAACAAAGAGGGATTGCTTATGGTTTGCCATAGATGGTGAAGCTGGAGTTAGAAGAGGAACTAACATAAAAATAAAGAAGCATTAAAGCTCAAAAATCAATGAAATAAATGGACAAACAATAGAGAAAATAAATAGTCAAAAGCTGTTTCTTTGAAAAATTAATATCACTGATAAAACCCTGGCAAGAATGATTAAAAATAGAAAGAAAAAATACAAATACAAATTCCCAGTATCAGGAATAAAAAAAGAGAATATCACTACAGATTCTACAGATGTCACTAGAGATTCTACAGGCATTTAAATAATAAAGGCTACCTTATGAAAAAAATTAAGTCAATGAATTTATAAACTGAGATGACATAGATCTATCCTTTTAAAATAAAACAGAACTATAAAACTCTTAGAAAAAACATAGCTTATCTTCAGAATCTTGGAATGGGCTAAGATTTCTAAGACACAATAAGCACTTACAATAAAAAAAAAATAATCTCCCCTTTAAAAATGCAAGATAAAAAAAAGAAAAAGAAATAGATAATCAATAAATTGGATGTAATCAAAACTCTGCCAAACAAAAGATACCAATGAGAAAATGTCTACTCAAGTAGACTGAGAGTTTTCATCATATATATATAACAAAGGACTTATATTCATAGCATACGAAGAACTTTCACAAATCAATAAAAAGGTAAACAATTCAATTTTTTAATGGAAAATGACCTTAAGATATTTCACAAGAGAAGACATACAAATGGTGAATAAGCACAAGAAAATATCTTGAATATCATTACTCTCAGAGAAATGAAAATTAAAACCACAATTAGAGGACAGGCACTACTGGAACAGCAAAGAAAGTACCTCTGAAAATTCATTCTTTCACAAAAAACAACGCGAACACTGGCAGAAATTATTAAAATCAACTTTTTCAGAACTCTGGAAATTAACAAAAGGCTTTCAACAATCTGACAAGTATTCAGCCAAGAAAAATGGGTGAACCTCAGTAAGAACTGTGAGTTTTGTAGTATTTTAACTTGCCCTAATCCCATCCCCATGTCCGTAACTCTGTGATTGTCTTGAAAACCAGCTGCCTGACATAGTGAAAACCAGCAGCCTGGCAGCCAATTAAGGTGACAGAACTGAGTGGAAGCTCTGCAAAAGCCCTATCCTCAGAAAACTGGCCCTACTTGACCCATCTGGCAGCTCCCTGTAAAGTTCCATTCTTAGAATTTGTCTTTATTTGATATACTCAGAGCTCACTGTGTGCAAACAGCACTAACCGAGGGCATTTGTCAAAAAAATCAACAACAACTGTTTAACATTACAGCAGCCTGAGGCAGTGAAACCAGCTGGAGCTAACAAGACTATGACCAAAAAACTTAAAAAAAAAATGGGAATGAGATATTCATGGGAGGCTTTGAAAAGTTCCAGTGTATGCCTGGGAATTTGGAAGAACACGCACATGTCCAGGAAAATCCTGAAGTGCCTAATTTCTTGCCTCTGGCTGACCTTGAGGGTTTGCACAGCAGAAAATAAAGGTTAAGACACAATTATAAACTGACTGTGGAGCACTGAAGTCATGCCCAACATGCACACAGAGCCCCTCAGCAAAGGAAGAGACTTACTGGTTCTGGGCATTTAAGAAATCTCAGTCCAGTCATTAGCTGACCGCTAAGCTAACCAAGCAGAAACGTCAATGGCTGCACATAACAAAGAAAACAGACTTATTATACTATTTAAAATGTCCACTTTTCACAACAAAATTATAAAAAGAAAAAAAAAATGGAGTATGGCTCATATACAGAGGAAAAAAAGGAGTTCGTAAAAACTGTCTCTGAGGAAGCCAGACATTTGACTTAGTAGACAAACACTTTAAATCAGCTATTATAAATATGTTAAAAGAATTAAAAGAAGTCATGTATAAAAAATTAAAGTATGACAACAATGTCTCATCAAATAAAGAATATCAATAAAGAGATAGAAATTATAAAAACAGGTCCACAAAGAAATTCTAAATTTGAAGACTACTATAAGTGAAATGAAAAAATTCACTAGAAGGGTTCAACAACAGATGTGCGCAGGCAGAAGGAAGAATCAGCAAACTTGAAGATGGGTCCATTGCGATGATCTAGTAGAAGGAACAGAAAGAAAAAAAGAATGAAGAAAAATGAACAGTCTCTGAGACTTGTAGGGCACCATCAAATCTATCAATATAAATATAATAGGAGTACTGAAAGGAAAAAGAGGGGGAAGAGGGAAGAAATAAATAATAATGAAGAAATAATGGCCAGAAATCTTGCCCAATTTGATGAAAAACATTAATCTGCACATCCAAGAAGTTCAACAAACTACACATAGAATAAACTCAAAGAAATCTGCACTTAGATACATCATAGTCAAACTATCAAAAGCTAAAGAGAGACTCTTGATTGCAGAGAGAAAAGTGACTCATCATGTAGAAAGGATCCTTGATAGGATTAATAACTGATTTCTCATCAGAAACCAGGGAGGCCAGTAGACATATTCAAAGTGCTGAAAGAAACCTCCAATGAAGAATCTATATCCAGTAAAATTTCTCTTCAAAATACAAAGGAGAAATTAAGACATTTCCAGATTTAACAAAGAAAAATAACTGAGAAAATTCATCACTAATAGAACTGTCCTACAGGAACTATTAGAGGGAATCCTTCTTTTAGGATGAAATCACACTAGACAGTAACTCAAATCCACATGAAGAAATAAAGATTATCAGTAAAGAGAACTACATAGGTAAATATAATGACAATGTAAGCATTTTTTGTTCATAACTCTTTTCTTCTGATTTAAAAGACAATTTCATAAAGCGATAATTACAAAACTATCTATGGACTTTTAATGTACAAAGATGTAACTCCTACGACAATAGTAGCACAAATGAGGTGGGAAGGAACAGAGCTATTTTGGAGCAAAGTTTTTGTATATTATTGAAACTAAGTTACCATTAATTGAATAAAATCATTTTAGGTTTAAGCATCAACTGTAATCTCTAAAAATGACTACTAAGAAAACAACTCAAAAAAAACATAGTAAAAGAAAAGTGGGATGTGGGTGTGGTGGCTCATGCCTGTAATCCTAGCAACTAGGAGGCCTAGGTGGGAGGATTGCTTTAGGCCAAGAGTTCGAGACCATCCTAAGCAAGAGACCCTGTCTCTACAAAAGATAGAAAAAAATTAGCTGGGCATAGTGGCATGCACCTGTAGTCCCAGTTACTGGGGAGGCTGAGGCAGGAGAATCACTTGAGCCTAGAAGTTTGAGGTTGCAGTGTGCTATGACAATGCCACTGTACTCTAGCCCAGAGGAGGACAAAGAGAGACAAAAGGGAAAGGGAAAGGGAAAGGGAAAGGGAAAGGGAAAGGGAAGGAAAGGGGAAAGGAAAAAGAAAAGTGGGACAGAGTGGAGAAGACAGATTGCAGAGCCATTTAGGAGGTAGAGTTAATGGAACTTTGTGTTAGATGAAAGTGAGATATTCCATTCCCCCTGAAGAAGCTGACAAAGATTCTTTGCTTGACCAAACTTTAGTCAGGTTTCTAAACCTTTTCCTAGGCCCATCCTTGCACTTCCTTGTAAAGTCCAGTTTTAGCAAAAGAAGCTTGCTAAGGCAATTTAGCCAGAACCTCCCCATTCTTGACAACTGAGATCATTCTTCATCAGGTTTCTCATCTTCCACCGTCCCCCAGGTTGCGTCTGATCTCCCTGGCCTGTCTTCAGCAAGAATCTTGTTAGGTCGGTTTATCCAGAATCCCCTCTTAGCCTTGATGCTTCCCCATGCCGCTCCTTAGCTATAAATTCCCACTAGCCCATGCTGCTTTCAGAGTCAAATCCAGTCTTTCTCCCCCACTGAAAGACCCATCGTGATGGTCCTGAATAGAGTCTTACTTACCATGCTTCAACAAGTATCATTGAATAATTTTTTTCTTTAGCAGAGCAGATAATCTAGTAGAAGAATCTGAAGAGTGAAGAAAAAGTTATTCTATAATACATTGTGCCCAATGACTGGAACACAGAATAGGAGAAGAACATGGCACAAGAAGAGGCTAAGACTAGATTAAGATAGCTAAGAATTGACCTTTGTTCCTAAGATATTAAAAAGTCGTTCAAAGAATTTTGACAAAAGAAATGACATGATTTCAAGCAAAGAAGTGACTGCCATTAGGGAAATGCAAAACAGAACCAGAACTACATACCACTTCACATGTATGAGGATGGCTGTTATCAAAAAGACAGAAAATAACAAGTGTTAATGAGAATGTAGACAAACTGGAAACCTCACACATTGCTGGTGGGAATGTAACAGGGTGTAGTTGATATGGAAACCATTGGTAATTCCTCAAAATGTTAAACACATGCTACCATATGATCTAACAATTCCTTTTCTAGGTAAATACCCAAGAAAATTGAAAACATATGTCCATAGAAAACTTGTATATGGATGTTCATAGCAGCATTATTCATAATAGCCCAAAAGTACAAACAATCCAAATGTCCACCAACTGATGAATGAACAAAATATAGAAGATCCTTACAATGGAATAAAATTTAGCCGTACAAAGCTATGAATTATTGACACATGCTGCAACATTGATGAACCTTAAAAACATTACACTGGGTGAAACAAGCCAGACACAATGGCTACATAGTATGATCCCATTTATATGAAATGTCCAGAATAGCCAAACCCATAGAAACAGAAAGTATATTAGTGGTCGCCAAAGGCTGGGGGAAGAAAGAGGAGAAAACAGGAAATGACTATTAATGGGCATGAGGTTTCTTTTTGGGGTGATAAAAATGTTCTAAAGTTAGACAGTGGTATGATTGCCCAACTCTGAATACACTCAAAACCACCAAATTGTACCCTTTTAAATGGTGGATTTTATAGCATATGAATTAATCTCAACAAAGCTATTATAAAACAAAAACCATGAGTTAGTTTTTTTACATCTAGTAGCATGAGTAAAATAAAAAAGACTAGAAATACCAATGTTGACAAGGATGTAGAACATCACTGTTGGTCAAAAGTATAATGGTACAATTGCTTTGGAGAATTGTTTTGGCAGTGTGTTATAAAGTTAAATAGGCATTCGACCTATAACATATCAATTCAATTCCTAGTTTTTTACTCAAGAGAAGTGAAAACTTATAACTAAAAGAACTGTAGAGCAATGTTTATAGCACCTTATTTATAACAGTCCAAAAATGAAAGCCATCCAAATGTCCATTGACAAAAGAAGGGATAAACAATTTGTGGCATATTTATACAATGGAATACTATTCAGAAATTAAAAACAAACTGATAGGTGCAGCAATATGGATAAACCTCAGATTCATTCTCTTGATTGGAAAAAAATACGCACACACTCATACCATATGATTCTATTTATATAAAGCTGGAGAACGGGCAAAACTAATCTATCATGGTAGAAAAGAAAACAGTGGTTTCTAGGGCAGGGTAAAGGGGAACAAGGACAACAAAACCAGTGGGGGGTGATTAAAGTAATCTTGGTGGTTACATAGGTTTATAAAATTGTCAGAATCAAACAAAACAAACATTTAAGATCTATGTATTTTTTTATATGTAAATTTTATCCCATTTAATAAAGAAACAGTAGTATGTGAGACAAATAAATGTTTCTCCTGAAATATTCATGTGTGAAATGATAGGATGTCTGAGACAGGCTTTAAATGCTCCAGGACAAAAAGTGGGGATCAGGTAAAAGAAGATTGGCATAACCTTAATAAATGTTGAAGTTGGATGATAAGTACATTGGGTTTATATTGTTCCCTCTAGTTTTGTGTAAGTTTGAAAATTCCCATAATGACAAGTTAAAAGTTATTCATTCATAAATTAATGAATTATTTCTTACTGTAGTTCTGTGGCACAAGTTCTGGGTTCTTGGGAGTTTTCAACTTGTAGGATACATCTCCAATATTTACTGTATCACCTAAAAAGATAATAAAGAAACAGAAACATTATAAGAAACAAATGAGAAAGCACACTCTATGCCTATGGCAACAATGACTGTCCTGACCTACGGAGAGAAATGTTATACAAATGTACTACACATCTATCTAAGTCAAGCACTATGCTCTAAAACTTCCATCCAAATTATACACCCTATAAAGGAGAAGTAAGACATCAAGTGACATTCACATTTTAAATGCTAGGTTAGCAAAAAGATGAAGCACAATAAAATACATTATCAGCTTTCTTTTTTCATTAACAGCAGTGCTAATATAGGCAATAATAATACAGAAGAATGCATTTTAAGATCATCCAAACCATCAATAGGATAGAATCTTTAACACATATCGTCAACATTTTTTTACATCTTTGCATGTCCTTATTTTTACTACAATTTCAAGTTATGCAGCAATATATGCTGAAAATTCAATATTTCTAGGTGCATAAAAAGAACAAAGCCCCGGTGGCATAAATGCCAGTTCCTACATGAAACAAGCAAAAGAGAGCAAAAGTTCTCAGTAATTTCTACACAGTTTTATTTTTTAAAGTAAGAATTTCTGGCTGATCTTCTAAAGTGCCAAATTAAACTGAATAATCTCTCTCTGCTTTGCTCTCTCCAACAGCAAAATAGGCATAGTGATACAATCTGCACCTGGAACTTCACTTGGAAATGGCTCAAAGACATTCAGAAAAAGTAGCTGTGCAAAATGTATCCTTCAGAAATGCCAGTTTAGAGCTAGTGAGGTATCCTAAAGTCTAAGACCTTAAATCACGACACTAGGAACAACAGCCAACACTTGATGAATGCTTGCTATCTTCTGAGTACTTTACACATTCCGAAAAGAATCCTGTGAGACAGAAACTTTAGAAACAAGAAAATCTGTAAATCTTTGAAAAAGAATGTTTACAGATAAAGAAATGTATTATGAGTATGTGGTAAACTGAGAAAGGAAGATAAAAACTACATATGAAGCTAAGTCCTTGCTAGATCAAAATTAGCAGCCAGAGGGAGGCAAGGCAAAAATCACTGAGGACAAAAATCTAAAGGCTGCAAATCTCTTCCACAACCCATTAAGAAGACCTCCCTTCTTCTCCCTGCCTAATCAGCTCTTTGTCTTCACTCAGTCTATCATAAGATTCTCAAAGCATCAAGATCACCTGGAAACTTATAAGGCAAATTTTTCAGGCCCCATCCAAGACCTACTGAGTCAGAAACCCTGGAGTGAGGTCCAGCAATCTGTGTTTCAATAAGCCTTCCAGGTGATTTCTAATGTAAGTTTGAGAATCACTGGTCATTTAAATTCTAATACTCTCAAAAACCAGGTGGTCAGCAGGGTCTCATAGTACAAACTTAATTACTTCCAGGTATTGGCTGATTGGTCATGGTGTCCTATTTTCTTTAATGCAGGAAAGAAACTATAAATTAGCTACTTTCTAAAGTAGATTTTCTTTGAAAGAATAAGCTTGCTTACAAACTAAGGGTGATACTATCTATTGGCTTTTATTATAGAGTAGTTATAACATAAAGAATTATACCTAAGGTATTTTCAAATAAGATGCCTTTACAAGTGTTATTTCACTTCCTGAAAAGACTATAAATATTTGGCCTCCTGTCAAAATAGATACCGAGCAATTAACCTGAATATAATAAGAACAACATTTTCTGGCACCATTTCTCATTATAAACTTTGTCCTCAATGTTAGATCTGATTGACATACTTCTAACAAACAATCTAGGAAAAGGACAGATTATACAAGTTAATGAGAACTTGACAGTTGGCTGTCCATTTGTAAAAAAAAAATCAAGGTAAAATTTACACCACACACTTCTGACAAAAATAAATTCAAAATCTACAAAAGAAGTAAAAACATTGAAAATAAAAATATAAAGAAATTAGATACAGGGGCATGTTGATAACTTTGGGAAGGACTTCTGAAATAATAAGCAAAAAAGCAAAGGAAAAAACAAAATATTTTACATTAAAAATTTATAATAAAGATACCATAAATAACATTGAAATATAACAGATAGAAACTTATGATTCGGAATATAAAAGAGCTCCTACAAATCAATAAGACAATCCAACAGAAAAATGGTCATGTCTTTTTGCTGCTGCTCTTTGCATTGCCAACGCTGGACTTTGAACATTGTCATAAGTAAACTGTTCCTGCAGCCTTTGCGTAACTGCCTCATGATTCAAAGTCTTGGGCAAGGGGATTTAACTGGTCAAGCCTAGGTTATTACACATGGCCTGCCTGCTGGGGTGCAGGTAGAAGGAAGCTCTAAATAGTGTGATTTCCAGAGTGGAGTCAGAGCCCTGTCTCCTATCAAAACTCATACAACAGAGGAGTCTCTCTCCAACTCACTAATGACTCTTCAAAACTACTTTTTTTCCTTCCTCTTCTTCCCAACTTTTTAACACTGGGTGCAAAGGCCCAGTCTAGCCTCCTTTCTATTCGATCTACAAACACTTGTTGATGAACTCATCCAGTCTCATACCTGTAAGGGCGAATAGTATACTACTGACTACCAAATTTATATCTCTAACCCAGACCTCAGAACTCCAAACATGGATACCCAACAGAATTGAGATGCTTAACAGTCAGCTCAAATTAAACATATTCAGAACTGAACTTATGATTTTCCACCAAAAAGTGCTCCACTAACAGTATTTCCCAGTTCTGCTAATGGCAACTTAATCCTTCCAGTCGCTCAGACCAGAAAGCTTAGGGTCATTCTTAACTTTTCTCTCTCATACCACAATCCATGCAGGTCCACACCAGCATTCTCTCTCACCTCCTAACAGATCTCTGATTTCAACCCTTGTTCCCCTACAGTCTAGTCTCCGCAGAGCAGCCTCAGTGATCCTAATAAAACTGGAATTAACTAATGTCAGTCCTCTGCTCAATCCTCCTCTTTGCAATGGCCTATAAGGCTATTTCTGATCTGGCTCCCCCATTTCCTCTCTGGCCTCATCTTTGTCTAGTCTCCCTGTTACTCATTCTCTCCAGCCACAGTCCTCACTATTCCTTGAACATGCCAGACACCCATTGAAATGGCTTTTGCACTGGATTCTCCTACTGACTGAAACGCTTTTCTAAACGTATCCAATTAACAATCAGGGTCCCAGGAAGAAACATATGGTACATTCAAACTGAGTAACTGAGGACAGTATAATCAAGGAACTGTTTATGAAGGAGTAGCAGAGTTTACGAAAACCAACAAGGATGGTGCAGCACCCAGGGACTAGCAATAACAGAAAGCCATTACCACCCCTAGGCCTGAAAGGACAAGGAGAGAGCACAAGCAGAGAGGGCACCTGTACTAACAAGCTTTCTAACAGGAGCTGTGATCCTTTGTGGAGGAACATAACAAGCCTGTGGCGGTGACCTGTCAAGGAAGGAGCTGGGGAATAAACATGAAGCAAAAATGGACAGAACTAAAAGCAAAAATAAACAAATCCACAATCATATCTAGATAGTTTAATATACCTCTCTCAGTAAGTGATATAAGAAACAGGAAAAAATAAAGAAGGATATTGAAGTAAGGATAATTGCTTCTCAGCCTTTGGGCAAAAATCAAGTGTAGAAATAAAGATAGAGAAGATCTGAAAACACTACTAACTAACCACTTGACCTAAATGACTTTTATGGAACACTATACCCCAAAACAAAATACATTCTTTTTAAATACCCATGGAACATTCACCATTATAAGTCATAGTCTGGACCAATAAAGCAACTCAATAAATTTAAAGGATGGAAATCATATAGATTACGTTTTCTGTTCACAATGAAATTAAAAACTAGAAATCAATAACAAAAAAGTAACTGGAAAATCCCCCAAACTTTGGAAATCAAGGGACAGGCTTCTAAAAAAACCTAAAAAATAAAATCACAGTAGAAATTAGGCTCACTGAGAAATAAGGAAGTTCAGTAATCAATTAGACATGTCTACTATAGAAAAAGGGGACCAGTGTGACATTCATATGGACCAGGCATTTGCCATTCCTACCTTAAATGTTGATGTTCTTGGCCATCTTCTGTTACCATGCTACACTTTCCTGACTCATCTAATCCATACCAATGGTTCATATACAACTAACTCCTAAATGTCTATTTTGGCTCAGATCTCTCTTCTGAGTGTCACACCTGCCAGTAGCCCACTGGACATTTTACCTAGATACTCCAGGGGGATATCAACATCAACAAAAGAAAAACAGAACTCTATATTCTCTGTTGTGTGTGCCAAATCATCTCTAGCTACACTTATATTTCTAACTCGGTGACTGAAACTTTATTTCCTCAGCCTAGAAGGCTTACCACATCTTTCTCACACCATTTTCCCTTTACACAATTACCCAAAAATCTTTATCTCCCCCAAAGAACCTTCTCTAGCTTTTCCTTTAGCATGATCCTCTCTCAAGAATTGATCACTCCATTCCTGTCTTTCTGCTAGCACAGTGTCTGATGCACGCTTTTGTAATGCATTTCTCACACTGCACTACTATTGATTATACACTCCTCTACAACAGTGGTCTTTGAATTAGAGTATATGAACATTTTCCAAGGGTACAGAGCATGGCAGTCTTACGAGATCAGTTTTCAGATCTTCACTTCCTTAACATGTATCTGACTGAGAACTAGCTCTTCAGGTTCTCCATTCCCATAGGCCTTTCAGAATAGCCCTTCTCCCACTTATTTTACTACAGTGCATTGCTCCAGGGTGCTAAACAAAGAGATGTAAGTCTATGGTTTGGGGTAAGCCTCCTTTAAAAATAATCAGATCAACATAAATCTGCCTAGGACTTGTTTTTCCATATCTTACATATTTCTATTAAAAATGAAAACTATGTTGGTCTGTGCTGGTTTGTGTCAAATAAAATATATCGCAGAATGGGAAAGTAGGAGTAAGTACTGTCAAATAAGCCAAGATGGGAAAGCTCAGAGAGCAAAGTAAAGAAAGCTTCAAAAACAAGCTTTACACATACTTAAAAATAAGCTAATTTTTTCAGCTTTGCTCAATTTTTATCTTGAGAACATGCTATTGCTGAAAATAAAAGCACTTCTGAACATCTGAATCAATATATACATTATTGCCACTGATCCATTTTAATGTAACTGAAATGTTAAGTACTACCAAATTTTTCACAATATATTAGCTAAATATCACAGATAAAACTTTTAAATATTTCCTTCAGATCAAAGGTGTACCTTTCAATAAGGTAGTTAAAAACTTATTCTCAAGGAAATAATATCATGAAATACATAATCCAATGATAGTCATTTCTCATCTTACAAAATGCTATTTTCAAACTCTTATTATGAAAAGGTTATATTAATATATTACCTTTTGAACCAATTCATTTTGTTTCACTTAATAGAATGTCAAAAGTTTGAGCATGATAACAAATTAACAAATTTATTTCTGATTTTCATATGACTTTTATTTATTCCCTAAAGCCCATCAACAGTTTATGGCACATTTAATAAAAGAGCACCATGACTTCTACCATAGTACTCATTACATAAAGAAACTTATTTTAATTAATATTACATTACTTTATTAGAAAGTATAGGCCGGGCACAGTGGCTCATGCCTGTAATCCTAGCACTCTGGGAGGCAGAGGCGGGTAGATCACTCAAGGTCAGGAGTTCGAGATCAGCCTGAGCAAAAGCAAGACCCGTCTCTACTAAAAATAGAAAGAAATTATCTGGACAACTACAAATATATATATAGAAAAAATTAGCTGGGAATGGTGGCACGTGCCTGTAGTCCCAGCTACTCGGGAGGCTGAGGCAGTAGGATCGCTTGAGCCCAGGAGTTTGAGGTTGCTGTGAGCTAGGTTAACGCCACGGCACTCACTCTAGCCAGGGCAACAGAGCCAGATTCTGTCTCAAAAAAAAAAAAAGAAAGTATATAAAAGAACAAAACTATATAATCATATATTAATTTAAATATGTAAATATGACCACTAGATTCCTTTACTCTTGGCTTTACTGGTTTTCATAATTGAGCTTAAAAAATGTGTCCTATAATTTTTTGCAGTGTTTTTTGATAACATTCCTTAAAATATATATTAATATATTCATTTTAACTAAAAGGTGAAAATAATTTTTCTGCCAGAAAGTCTAATTTGGCTGATTGGTTTAACAGTACAGACTTTCATTGCTAATTATGAAAACTTTAAGAAATTGACAAAAAAGTATTTAATCACATGATATTTTCTCAAAAAATACTATATTGGCAAAAAAAAATATGATAAAACTAATAGTTTTATTTTATCAACTCTGTGTATATTAAACAAGGAGCTACTAGGTGAGAAAGTAACAGATACAGCCATTCGATAAATTTTGGTGACGCCTGTTTAGTGACCCTCCCAAAAATTGCAGCACAAGTGACTCTACTGGCTTAGTACACCATATTCTTGCAAGTCAGGTGGTTTCCAATTCTTTGCTGCCAACAAAATTGAAAAGGGTCCTAAAAGTTGTCAATTGATAGACCATTAACAATAACATTTTTGATAACAAATCAACGTATTATTTTTGGCATACAACTTAGAAAGTCTGAAGAGAACTTACTGACACTGTCATTTCAAAATGCATTACATCCTAGCAAGAATTAATAGTCAACTGTGGAATATTAATGGTATAATAAACTAATTATATTAGTCAATATTCAACTGGGGGAAGTGTCATTCACATCATAAAAAGGTATATTTACACAAAATTTTAGTTTTCATCAAACTTTGTAACATATTGGTTTTTTTTGAACTGTGCACTAATTGTAATGAAATATTTAACATTTAGATATTTTTGTTGCAGAAAAGTATGATAAAAATAAAGTTCTCAAGAATAGAATTATATTAAGATAAAATTGTGCACAATTAGTTTAACTGAAACACAAATTCAAGGAGATAAAAGAATAACATGTTTTCTGACAGTTAAAGAAGAGCTTTTTATCTACTTTCAAACAAATCAGTAGGATATTGTATTTATACTTAAAAGACACAGTTTGGCTGGTGCAGTGGCTCATGCCTGTAATCCTAGCATTCTGGGAGGCTGAGGCAGGAGGATTGCTTGAGCTCAGGAGGTCAAGACCAGCCTGAGCAAGAGCAAGAGCCGGGGGTGTCTCTACTAAAAAGAGAAAATTTAGCTGGGCATGGTGACCTGCACCTGTAGTCCCAGCTACCCAGGAGGCTAAGACAGGAGAATGGCCTAAGCCCAGGAGTTTGAGGTTGCAGTGAGCTACAATGATGCCACTGCACTCTACCCTGGGGACAGAGTGAGATTCTGTCTCAAAAAAAAAAAAAAAAGATACAGTTAGAACTTATAAAAATTTTTATTTTAAATGTCAATATTTACAACATACTGTGGAAATGTCATTTTTTGCAACTATTTATACTTATCAGAATAACTTTAGATATCAACCTAAAAATATGCAAAAGGATACACATTTGCAAAATCCTTTTAGCAGATAAATGATAAGAATGTTTGAAGATTACTGTTTCGTCTACAAGACTTTTATTTTTTTCTTGGTGCAGGCGCTGTGTTTTCACATCATTTTATCCCCAGTGCCAAAAACAATATCTCAAGCCTACTAGATAGTCAATAAATGTGTGACAAATGAATAAATGAGTATGGATTTAATTAAATACTGTTTTCTTAAGTATTGTTTTTAAGCTCTAATGATTTTCTGTATTCTTTGAGCACATCCTACCTACTAATATGCTCACAAGTCAAGTCATTAGTTTACTTAAATAAGTTAGTTTAAGTATTCTCTAAAGGAGAAT
Source organism: Avahi laniger (assembly GCA_963575035.1). Taxonomy (NCBI): domain Eukaryota; kingdom Metazoa; phylum Chordata; class Mammalia; order Primates; family Indriidae; genus Avahi; species Avahi laniger. The sequence continues at coordinate 15,609 of CAUYSK010070357.1, read as the reverse complement.
GAGAGTACTTAACAAGAAAATGGGTACTATAATCTGGGCAGAAGAAGCTAATGTATATCTTTCTTCCAGTAAACTATTTTGGTTAAGTGCAATCATTTTTTTAAAAAAGAAATTAGTTAATGATATAAGACACTCTTAATGGAAACTATCAAAATAACTAGAATAATGAGTTAATTAAAAAGTACAATTGCTAAATAATATGCTGAACATTTAGTTGCACTTATAAAAAATGCAAAAAAGCAACCACACATAATTCAGATTAACCTAGATTCCTGTGCAGTACACAATGTCACATGAATCCCATTACAGATAAATTTTACATTTTATTCAAGCACTAAAAGTATAGACTTGAAAATTTAAAACCCTGAAAAGAATACAAAAGATAAAACCTTCCAAATGAAACTAAACTTAGACCACACTTAAAATAATAAGACTTGATTTTATCACCTGCAATAATCATTAAATAACAGGATTTCTCAAAGGTATACAGGAAAATAATTTCTACATTCAAGTTAGTAATTAATTAGTGCCTTTTATACAACACAATCTATAACACAATCCTTTGGACATTACTTTTTAGGTCATCTTCAGGGAACAGACGTTGTGTTTTATGTGCTCAATATTCTTTCCCCTTTCCTTTGACAATAGAATCTTTCACTCCAATGGAAGACCCATGCCATTTGGTTTGAGTGTCACTCATCTTATCCCCAACTTTTTCCACTGCACCAAAACCTCCAGGAGTGAGTACAGTGCATAGGCCTAGCCAGAACACTCCACCCTCTGGCCACAATGATTGTTTCAGAGATAGGTACATAATCTAAGTTTGGCCAAAAGAGCTCTCTATAGGAAAAATCAACATTGTTAAAACATCTATACTATCCAAAGTGATTGACAGATTCAAGGCAATCCCCATTAAAATACCAGTCACTTTTCGCAGATCTAGAAAAAATAATTCTATGCTTTGTATGAAACCAGAAAAGAGCCCAAATAGCCAAGGCAATCCTAAGCAAAAAGAACAAATTGAGAGGTATCACTTTACCAGACTTCAAGCTATACTACAAGGCTATAGTAACCAAAATAGCATGATACTGACACAAGAACAGAGATATAGACCAATGGATGAGAACAGAGAACCCAGATATAAAACTATCCTCATATGTCATCTGATCTTTGACAAAGCAGATAAAAACATATTGGGGGCTGGGCGTGGTGGCTCACACCTGTAATCCTACCTCTCTGGGAGGCTGAGGTGGGCGGATTGTTTGAGCTCAGGAGTTCAAGACCAGCCTGAGCAAGAGCGAGACCCCGTCTCTACTAAAAATAGAAAGAAATTAATTGGACAACTAAAAATATATAGAAAAAACTAACCGGGCATGGTGGTGCATGCCTGTAATCCCAGCTACTCGGGAGGCTGAGGCATAGGATCGCTTGAGCCCAGGAGTTTGAGGTTGCTGTGAGCTAGGCTGACGCCACAGCACTCTAGCCCGGACAACACGGTGAGACTCTGTCTCAAAAAAAAAAAAAAAAAAAAAAACATACTGGGGAAAAGAATCCCTACTCAGTATGTGGTGCTGGGAAAATTGGATAGCCACATGTAGAAGACTGAAAAAGGAATATTCATCGAGTGTTTGGCAGATTGGAAGGGAGGAAGGGATGGGTACATACACACCTAATGAGTGTGGTGCACACCGTCTAAGGGATGAACACACTTGAAGCTCTGACTTGGGTGGGGCAAAGGCAATATATGTAACCTAAACATTTGTACCCCCGTAATATGCTTAAATAAAAAAAAAATTTTTTAAAAAAAAGGCTGAAACAGGATCTCCACCTCTCACCACTCACAAAAATTAATTCACAATGGATAACAGACTTAAACCTAAGGCATGAAACTATAAGAATTCTAGAAGAAAATGCTTTAAAAAAACTCTTCAAGATATCAGCCTAGGCAAAGAATTTATGAAGATCCCCAAAGCAATCACAGCAACAACAAAAATAAATAAATGGGATCTGATCAAATTAAAAAAGCTTCTGCACAGCCAAGGAAACAATTAATAGAGCAATAGACAACCTACGGAATGGGAGAAAATATTTGCATGCTATACATCCAATAAAGGGCTGATAACCAGAATCTATAAAGAACTCAAGCAAATCAGCAAGAAAAAATCAACCCCATTAAAAAGTAGGCAAAAGACATGAACAGAAACTTTTCAAAAGATAGACTAATGGCCAGCAAACATATGAAAAAATGCTCAACATCTCTAATCATCAGGGAAACACAAATCAAAACCACAATGAGGTATCAGTTAACTCCAATGAGAATGGCTTTTATCAAAAAAATCCCAAAACAACAAATGCTGGTATGGATGTGAAGAGATAGGGACACTCATACACTGTTGGTGGAACTGCAAACTAGTACAACCTCTATGGAAAGCAGTATAGAGCATAAAGAGAAATTATCAATTCAAAATAAAACTAATGAAGCTATTTACTGCAAAACTTGCTATTGATTAAATATTGAATAAAAGAAAGAAAAAATATTTCTGGTATTCATCCCATGTCTTTTATATAGAATGCCTTTTTTTTTGCCTTTGGGTAAATATCTAGTAGTGGGATTACTGAATCAAATGGTAGTTCTACTTTCAGTTCTTTGAGGTATCTCCATATTACTTTCCATATGACTGACAGTTTTTATTTCATGAGAACCCATGAGAAATTTGAATACGCTCCCCAGAAATTTCAAGACTGTTCTATTGTCAAGATCTTTACCAATCTCAAAAATGTTCTCAATTATATATTTTAATATAATGAAATATATTTCACTATATATGTGGTAGCCCTTCTCCTAAAATATGCTTTTAATGCCCTTAATCCTTTCAAATTGGAGACTACATAAGCTGCTAATGAATGTACATACTTTTAAGACATTCAACTCCATGAAATACACTCAGAATGCAATGATTTGTAGCTTAAAGCTAAATCCAGCCTGAGGCTGTCTTGGTATTTTGAATCCTTATGTAACAAACTGCAACCTAACTTAGTACATACATTAATTGAAAGCCTTACTTAGGAGTCTACTTTTATAACAAACAGCTGATCAGCAAACAGCAAATCAGAGCAGCTAAGCTTCAGTCAATCACAGGCTGTCAACTGATCAGACCATGTTCAAATACAATGCTGAGCTGTAACCAACCAAGCTGTTTCTGTACCTCACTTCCATTTTCTGTCCATAGATGTTGCCTGCCCATGTTGCAGAACTGAGTTCTTAGAACATTTTCTGGTTCTTAGGATTGCCCAATTCACAAATCATTCTTTGCTCAATTAAATTCTGTTAAATTTAACTTATTTAAAGTTCTTACGTTAAAAGTTTGGTGTCAGAAGTGGGATCTCAAGTAGACCTCCAGCAACCCCCAAGAGCACCAAGTGACCAAGCAAAGGAAACAGGGCCCATTGTGTCTGTTGATCTCTTGCAGCACCTAGGGTCATAGGTTGACTTCCTTCCTGATTCAGACTCCAGAAATTTGTGTTTTGAGGTCTCCTAGTTTATTTGAGCAATTTTTAGACTGGACTGGGTCCAGGATCAGATTTGCTCTGATAATTAACTAGATTGGATCCAGTTAGAGGCTCCACAAATTGGACTAGATTCAGTAGGTAGGTAAAATTAAAAGAAAACAGGAAATAGTGGGCTCATCTGAATCCAAGGAGCATAGAATTCCTCTATCTTGAAACCTGTGTTTTTTTTGAGAAATGAGTGAACCTTACCAAAAATAATTTAAAGTTACAGTGGCTACAGTGGGGAAGATTTAACCTAAACAAAATTGCTCATCTATAGGGTGCTTTGGGGGAAAGGGGGGGCGTGGGTAGGGAGATCCTGAATGCCTAAGAAGCAACAGGATGTGTTTTTGATTGGCATGCAGGGGTTTCTTAAAGACTTAAGCAACTAATTGACAAGAGAACATATTTTACATTGACTAATGACTCCAAGTGTACTTTCTTTGTATCTTTCTCTCTATCCTACCCTGAATTTACTAACATTTCACTTCCTTTCCCATCTCAAAGACAGGGAAAGAAGTTATTTATAGAAGTTGGGCCCCCAGGTCAACAGGGAGCATTTCTTTAACCACCTTTATACCTTGGTTAAAATGTTAGGCTCAGAACAATAATGAAAGGGATCCCAGTCAGCCACAGAAGATTCTTATTCTTTATTAGGCTCTACCATGAATTCAGTTATCTAGTTAGAAAACACAAGCTAGGTTGAAAGGCTGCCTATTTTTAGTAATTTTGAGATTGATTTTTGGTAATAAAAAAATTACATTTATAAAGGAAATCTCTATTTGTAAAAGTATCTCACTTCATCTAAATCACTAGAAACTTACAGTGGAGAAAGGAAAAACTTAAATCTGCATTAGCAAGCTTCCCCTTGGACCCTTTTGTCTTAACTGGGCTTCCTACTTCAGCCTTTCTTTGTCTCTGCAAATAATGGTATTTAGGCCTGAAATCTAAGCTCTTGGCCTTTGAGATGTAAATTTTCTACCTTGTTTTACCTAATTACTATCCCTCTGGAAATGCAAGGTTAGGGTAGAAAAATTTTAGATGGTTATTAAAAATGGGATGAATAAAATGGACAGTGATGGGATTAAAACAAAGATCTTAATATAACATTATCAAGGGTTATGTGGACCAAAGAGAGCCCCACCTGGTCCCCCAAGATTACAGGGCCCCAAACCAGTCCACTCTACTTACCCCAATTTAGAGAAATGTAAAAAGCCAAAAGGCAGAGATTATAATGAGAAACCTAGCTAACAATTGCTTAGGGCAATAATCAGGCAGGGAAAGGAAGAAAAAGAGCAATGATCCCTTGATTCGCAACCCTTGCTGGAATGGGTAAAATGGTTGGGGATCAAAAACAAAACAAAAAATAGAGATAACCTCAGAGTAAAGGGTTTTTGGGAAAAATGAATGGGCCCTTAGAAGAAAAGATGATGGTCTGTCTGCCACAAGATCTGTTAGGTGTGGGTTGACCTCTGGCCCCCTCTCCTGTGATAAGAGTTAATTGTGAAATGGTTGATCACAATTGTTGCTTTTGTAGTATCTGTTTTGAAGCGGAGGGAGAGGAACTAAAAAACCCTTGCCCTGTATTTTGCTGTTTTTCAAGCACCTTCAGCTTGAAGTAATCAATACACCAAAGCAATATATTTAAGGTGGCAATTCCTGAATTCTTTCAGTGGCTAGCTGTAATGAACAAATCAAGCATAACTGTTAAGAATGAGTAAATAAGGAGAATGTAAATAGCATAAAAGTTTGTAAATGAATTTGTATTTTCAAAAATCTTTTTCAGACACACAGGAAGAACATCATGTGAACATAAAGGTAGAGCTGGAGGTGATGCACCAAAAAGCCAAGGAATGCCAAAGATTTTCATCACTGGAAGGTAGGAGAGAAGCATGGAACAGATTAACCTACACAGCTCCCACAAGGAATCACCTCTGCCAACACTTTGACCTCAGACTTCTGGCCTTCAGAACTGTGACACAACAAACTTCTGTTGTTTAATCCAAAATCTTTTTCAGTAACAGGAGATCTGAAAGTTATGGTAAATCAAGCAATAGATATTCGTGAAATGTCTGAGTCATTTTTAAGTAAATTAAAATACTGAAATATTAATTGCTGAACATGCATTTAAAGTATATATACTTCATTATCTTGATTTTATACAGTATAAAGAATATATATATATATATTTGGGTCTGTTAGTGAACACAAAAAAGTTGTTCTGAGGAAACATGTTTCTATAAATTATGAAATGTATATTCATAAAGTGTAGGTATATGAGACAATTCAAGATTGCTTACTTCCTGGGCTTTCACTAGAAATTAAGGTTACTAAGAGTTAAACATTCTAATTCATATATAGTAATTACAACTAGAAATAATACGGAAAACAACTCCATATGTGAGGAAAGAGATATGTTTTGAGTAAGTGAAGTTATGACGTATGTATTTTTGTTAAGGGAAAAAGAGAGTAATTTTTGTCCAATAGTAAAATGTTTAGTTGTTCCAAAATGAGAAAGAGGAAAAGTATAGGACAAATAATTGGAGACATATAAATAACCGAAGGGATTATTAGAAGATTATAGAAGGTTTGTGGAAGATGAATCTTGTGAAAGGAATTTTATGTCATCAAGATGGCTAAGATTAGAAAGAAATTATTAGTGTTTCCAAAAACTGAGCACTAACAGCAAAAGTACACCAACACAAAACTAGAATTTGGTCTCCTGTGTTAAAACAACAAGGTTTTCTTAGAGTATTGATCTGCTTTCTAATAGGACACTATAAAAGATTCTTCTTTACCTTTAAGGTAATTGAGCTAGGAAACAAAGATTTCTGTGTTTCATCAAGACGATTCTCTGTGTTTAGTGCTTTATTAGGTTTTTGATTACTCAAGAAAACTGAGTCCTTCCTATTACAGAGCTTGTAACCAGCCTCATGAACAAATTTCAATGACCTGTATACGGTTTTTTTTATAATCCTCTCCCTTAACCACTTTACCTGCTGACTGGTTTTGCACAAATGATGGCTTTTCTGCAACACAAAGGAGTTGAAATTCTGAAGGCCCTAGGGCAGACTTCCTAATACCAACACTCACCATTCCCCTCAACCTGCCCCAAGGCACGCAGATCCTCACTACAAAGCCCTGATCTCCCTTAGTTGGAAAGACAGACTTGAGGCAGTTTCTCCCATTCTGCCAACAAGAGGTCTGTCATATTAAAAAATGTCCTTTCTTCCTTGGGGATCATTGTCTCAATAATTGGATCTTTGTGCAATGAGCAACTGGACCTGGACTGAAACCCTCTTGTGGTTTTGAACAAGAAAATAAGATTTTCCTAGAATTATGCAATCTTCTGTATTTGCTTCTGAAGTCTTTATCATTCTGGTTAAATGAATGTCTTATTTTATAATCACCTGTGATCCTATTTTGATCAAGTGTTTTATACCTTTGATCTTTTAGACAAACGTCCCAAAATCAAATTCTAAATTGTCTTTCCTTGACCTCATATTAACTTTGGGATTTTCCAGGATGAGCCCTTAGAACATGTCAAAAGGATTTGTCTCTCTCCTTACAAAGAGATATTAACTATTTGGGTTCCTGGGGGCTCACTCTTGGCATTAATGGGGTAACAGTAGTTTAGAATTTGAAACTAATCTATAAATTGGGGGAAAGTACTGGACATTGTGGCAGACTTCCTGGGAGTTAAAAAGGGTAGAAATCACCCTCCAAATGGTGGATGATAACATAAATGTTCAACCAAAACCCTTAGTGGAACATCATGCTCCTTTAGATCTCATTTTTCCTCTGTTGTGGCTTGTGTATTGTATTGAACAAAACTGAACGTTGTATCTCTCTTTCCCGATTTTGCTACTATAAAAGCTTAATTTAAAAGGTGGCTGAGGCCGGGCACAGTGGCCAATGCTCATAATCCTAGTACTTTGGTAGGCCGAGGTGGGAGAATTGCTCAAGGCCAGGAGTTCCAGACCAGGCTGGGCAACTTAGCAAGACTCATCTCAACAAAGAATTAAAAAATTAGCCAGGCCAGGTGCAGTGCCTCATGTCTGTAATTCTAGCACTCTGGGAGGCCAAGGCAGGATTGCTTGAGTTCAGGAGTTCAAAACCAACCTGAGCTAGATCCCATCTCTACTAAAAATAGAAAAATTAGCCGGGCATTGTGGCATGCATCTGTAGTCCTAGCTACTCAGGAGGCTGAGGCAGATGGATGTCTTGAGCCCATGAGTTTGAGGATGCATTGAGTTATGATAATGCCACTGCACTCTACCCAGGTGACAGAGCAAGACTCTGCCTCAAAAACAAATTTAGCCAGGCATTGTGGCACAAACCTATAGTCTTAGCGACTCAGGAGGCTGAGGCAGTAAGATCACTTGAGCCCAGGAATTCAACGTTACAGTGAGCTATGAGTATGCCATTGAACTACAGCCTGGGTAACAGCAAGACTCTGTCTCTAAAAATAAAATAATTTTTTTTAAAATGGTGGTGCATACTGCTGTTTTTTTTGGACACTGCCAGCAAAAACATTTTTAAACAATTCTAAAAAGAAAAGAACACATGATATGTTTACAGGAGCAGCTAACAGTTAGTTCACAGGCATCCTAAATGGTAGATGGCAAACGTGAATTCCCCAAGGTTTTCTAATATTTATGTTTCTTATAGTGGGTCTCCACGTTACTATACCTTGTCTTACCAGGCTTATGACAAAATTAAATATCTCTATAAAATCAGACCATTATACAGCAAACTATATTCCTTAATAGCCATTATACCCCAAACACAGACTATGACCAATTATACTTAAATACTATTGAAGTATATTGTCTGAACTTTGATTTGTTTGATTTTTGACCGGTTCAGTTTGAAAGACAGGAATTGATAATAGGAGAATGTACTTTGTTTTTGTGGAACAGAAACTGTTTTAGATTAGAAAAATGTGTTCTCTTTGATTCTAACTAATGCTGTTTGCTTCTGTAACCACGCGTGCTTTTAGTTGTTAGTCAAATATAGTTAATCAGAATGGAAAACAGGGCAGGAGTAACTCCATGACAGGCTGAACTTCCTAGAGTAGGCCTAAGTTTCAGTTTCCCTGAAACCGAAACGCAGACCAAAATTGGCGCCGGCGCAAAAATTGAAAATCTCGAGGCCTGGAGCCAACCAATCAGGAGTCAAAACAATGCACCACTTTCAAAAGCACCAATGGACTAAGGGGGGAAGGGGGATGGTGTGCCCAGCGTGAAGTGCGAAACCTGCATGTCGTGTGCCACTGGTGTGTCGTGTGTAAAAAAATTATTAAAGCTTCACTCCTACCCCAGGGCGGGGTCCTGGTTCATAGGATAGGCCACTGCGTTGGTGCTCTGGGACTTGGACCCTAGCTCGAGCTAGTCAATAAACTCCTTTGCCATTTGCAGCCTCGGTGACTCTGCCTCTCTGTTCCTGGGGCCGAGGGGAACTGGATCTAACAACATCTTTTCCTCTCCTTCACAATCTATTTCTAAAGGCTGGATTAACAATGGTGAACAGATACAACTTGGCTTTAAGATTCGATGGTAGCAATAGGATTTGGGACTGGAGATTTCTGTGATGTGCCTAATAAGTCACACTGAAGCTCACGTTAGCAAATTTCTCTTCTGTCTTTATCACTTAACTTACCTGTAGTCCTAGAAAAACACCCAAATTAAAATAACAGTCAAATTTTAACTTATGAAGAAGAGACTTGCAAAGAAATTAAGTGCAATAGAGGTAACCAACTTGTAGGTTTAAAAAACAATTACTACTGTAAATAAAATAAAAATAAGTAAATGCTCTTGGTGGTTCTGTGTGTGTGTGTGTTTTGTTTTGTTTTGTTTTGTTTGTTGTTGTTCTTTTGGGGTTATTTTGAACAGAAAAGCAGCAACCATAAAACATTTCACTAGAAGGAAGGTATAAAGGAAAAAGATTGGTTTTGGAATATCATTTTTAAATTGTCTAAAACATGAAGTTGATCAAGTTCAAAAAAAGTATTCATCTCAATTCATGTTTATAATAGATTATTTAAAAGAAGTGCTGACAGCACAGAAAGAAACTGAAAATTTACCTAGTCATATGAATGTTTTGCTTTCTTAATTCCATATGCTTTATATGTGATTTCAACTGTTTAGCTATTTGATTTTTTCATGCATGGTCATATAGCTAAATAAATAACTGAATATTTAAAAAACATTCAACAGAAATTGGCTATCCTAATAGCCTTTTCTGGACTTGTCATATGCCACTTGCTTCCTTTGTTCCTCCAGCCTTCTTAGTAAAGAGGTGTAATTTTGTAGATGAACCTTTGGAGCACTGGGCCTTGCTTTGAGACTGAGAAAATCACGGGCAATTTTGGATCTTCTTTGTTTTCTCATTTGTAAAATGAAGGATTTATATTGCTTTCTAACATTCAACCTAGCCTTTAAAATATGTACAAAATATGAAAACGGTGGTGGAGAAATATTTGAACTCCAGTCAGCATAGATAAGCAACTATTTAATATTTGGAAAAAAATATTTTCTATATAGCAGAAATATGTCATTCTACTTCTTCCAAATGAATTTATTCACCAATTTTTCATCACTTTGTCCTTTTGTATTTACTTTGTCTTTCTGGGGTGAAAAGAAAGAAAAGGGAAAGGAAAATGAGAAGAAGGAAAAAATAAAGTATAGGTGGGGTGATGCAAAGAGTAAGAAGAGGGAAAAAATGAAGAAAAATTTTTTATTCTTAGTATTTTTAAATAATCCATATCTTAAAAGGATGATAATGTATTGCTGTTCAATTTCAACTGGAATATAAGCCCAGCATTAGAAAAAAAGTCCCTGAATTGAGAAACCAAACAGCAACAAAATTTGATATGGACCTAAAAAGATCATTGCAAAAAATATACAAAATTATCCAATTTTAATGTAGCTTTGGTTTCTGGAGAAAGTTTCTACAGTGGATTTTAGAAATAGATAAACTTATTTGAAACTATTTTTATCCTTTTCACCTTGCTGAAACTCTAGTTTAGATAAAAAAATTTGTTTTTAATCAAATTGATTAAAAGTAATCCTTTTGATTTTAAACAATAATACAAAGAGAAACTCAGAGAGTTGTCAGTGTTTATTCTCCCATGATCCCTCTTTCTTATACATATATGATTATAATCACCATGGTAATTATCAACTTGAAATATAGTTCTCTGTTTTTCCCATTATGTGATAAGTTTATGAAAATAAAAGCTATGTTTTAATACAGTGCTAGGGCTAGTAAATAGAAATTTTTTTAAATAATTATTGAATAAATGAATTACTAATAGTAGATTAATAACCACCTTGATATACCAATACATTATGATAGAATTCACTTTATATTATTAGGAAAGTAAGATTACCAAAGTTATTTGTTTGACAATATGCCATCTCTATTTGAATTGATTTTATGCCTCTACTCACTTCTTGGTAAAAGTAAAAATATATTTGAGGTTTTACACATTTTGTTAGGGTAATTTTTAAAGTGAAATTATGTATATTCAATTTTGACTAACCATTTTTAAGAACTTTTTAGTATTTTTAGAGTTTTTGAAAACATGCTAAAGCATATGTAATCCATGAGACAGTGACTGGCATCTCAAAAATATTGTGAATGAATGAATAAATCATCAAATAAACACTTTACCATATTTCCACATGAGAATAATTTTTAAAAAATGTTGTTACTTGCTATTTAAAATGTAATCCAATGTAAAGGAATCAAAGAGGAGATATTTTAAAAATATTTCTTTCACTATAGTTGGAACTGTTGGCATTTACCTATTTTGCCCTTTACCTTTTCAGAGCACATACTTTAAATTTGGAATTCTCTATTCATAAGGGATATTGGTCTGTAGTTTTCTTTTTTTGTTGCGTCCTTTCCTGGTTTTGGTATCAGGGTGATGTTGGCTTCATAAAACCTGTGGGGGAGGATTTCATTCTTCTCGATGTTGTGGAATAATTTCTACAGGATAGGCACCAATTCTTGTTTGTAGGTCTGGTAAAATTTGGGTGTGAAACCATCTGTTTCAGGACTTTTGTTTTAGGAAGGTATTTTATAGCTACTTCAATTTTGGTACTTGATATTGGTCTGTTTAGGAACTCTGTTTCTTCCAGATTATCCCATGTTAATGGCTTGAGAGAGTATACTAACTGTGATGCGAGAAGGAGAGCTAAGGCAGAACACACCAGAGTTCCTGAGAGAAGGAGATAAAGCTTAGAGTCTGGGGAGACCAAAGCATCTACTGCTTGAAGGACAGCAATCTGGAGAGAAGAGCGTTGCACATAGAAATAACACTAAAGAGCTACAAAAGATGTCCTTGAGTATCCAATAGTGTCCTGATGAATGCATTTGTATGAAGAAACTATCCAAGGCTAGGGAAAGAAGCATCAAAGGGGATGGGGGGAACTATTCCTAATTCTATTTCCAGCCAGAGTGGAATACTCAAATTCAAGGTAAATTACTCAGAAGCATCTTGCATCAGTTGGGAGAATAAATGCTGCTTTGATTTCATTAAACAAATCTTAAAAACAAGACCCAAGAATATCAATTATTTCCACGTAAAAATTGTTTCCTTTAAGGAAGCTCAAGAATTTTTTTAGAAATAAAAGATATCCAGGGCCCAGCAAAGTAAAATTAATAATGCCTCATTATCAGTAAAATAATGATCAAGTATGCGAAGAAGAAGGAAAGTATGACCGATTACAGGGAGAAAAATAAATTGATTATAATGAATCCAGAATGAGCATAGATGTTAGCATTAGAAAACAAGAACATAAAAACAGTTATTATAACTGTATTACATATGTTTACATATATACATAGCAGGATAAACTATCCAGTATGAAAGTCAGATGAGAAGAAAGAATGAAAAAGCGTACAGAGCACAAGTGAATAGTTTGAATACGTATAACTGGAATCTTCAACAGATAAGAAAGACAAAAAAGAAAAATATGTGAAGAATTAATAATCAAAATTTGCCAAATTTGCTGAAGATAACTTTACAGATCTATATGGTATATGTATATCATGGAATACTACTCAACTACAAAAAAACAATGCTGAACTAGCACCTCTTATATTATCCTGGATAGAGCTTGAGCCCAGCTTTGAAGTGAAGTATTACAAGAATGGAAAAACAAGCACCACATGTACTTGCCATCAAATTGGTACTAACTAACACTAGGTGCTCACATGGAAGTAATATTCATCGGGTGCTGGTCAGGTGAGAGGGGGCTAGAGGGATGGGTAAACTCACAACTAATGGGTGTGGAGTGCATTGTATTGGGGAAAGAGAAGCTTGTAGCTCTGGCTTGGGTGAGGCAAAGGCATTGTATGTAACCAAAATGTTTGTACCCCCATAATATTCAGAAATTAAAAAAAAAAGAACCCAGTAATAGACCCACACAAATATCCTGAACTGATTCTTGACAAACGTGCAGAAGCAATTCAATAGAGGAAGAATAGCCTTTTTTTTTTTTTTATTTCCCAGATGGGGTCTCACTCTGTCACCCAGGTTGGAATGCAGTGGCACAATCGTAGCTTACTGCAGCCTTGAACTCCTACGATCAAGTGATCCTCCTGCCTTGTCTTCCCAGAGTATTGTAATTATAGGCATGAGCCATCATGCCTAGCAAGAATAGCCTTTTAAACAAATAATGCTGTAGCAATTTGGCTTTCATAGGCCAAAAATGAATTTAGACTTAAACCTCAAACTTCATAAAAAAATTAACTAAAAATAGATCATGGACTTAAATTAAAATGTAACACTAGAGAAGGTTTGGAAGAAACATGAAGAATATTTTGAGACCTACATCTACATGAACAGTGTTCATATCTAACACCTTAATTACTATTCATAAAAGGAAAATTGGTAATTTGCACCTCATCAAAATTTAAAAAATTGTTCTGTGAGGCATCCTATAAAGGAGATGAAAAGACAAGTTGTAGAGTAAAAGAAAATATATATATATATACACATACACATATTTATATACAATGAAAGACTTATTTGCTTATATAAAGATCTGTCAAAAACACAACAGTAAAAAAAAAAACATTTTAGTTAGACAATGGGCAAAAGACATTAACAGACATTTCACCACAAGCACATGAAGAGATATCATCAGCTATCAGGGAAATACAAATTAAGACAAAAATGAGTTTTCTTTACCTACCAATATGCTTAACATAAAAAATAATGATGACATCAAATACTGGTGAGAATGCAGAGTAAATGGATCACTTATACACTGCTGGTAGAATGAAATGGTTCAGTCACTTTGGGAAAGAGCATGGCAGTTTCTCAAAAAATTAATTATGTGCTTTCAATACAACATAGCAATTACACTTTGGCATTCACTTTGAGAAATGAAAATTTCTAATACAAAATCTTTGCAGGGATGTGTGTAGCAGCTTTGCTCATAATAGTTAAAAATTGGCAACAATCTAAATATCCTTTAATGGATGAATAGCTAAAAAAACTGTGATACATCTATCACATGAAATATTTCTCAGCAATAAAAAGGAACAAACAATTGATGAATGTAACAACTTGGATGGACCTCAAGTACTATCCTTAGTGAAAATAGCCAATCTCAAAAGTTTGTATATTTTATAATCCCATATATATATAATACTATTGAAGTGACAAAATTATTAAAGTAGAGAATAGATTGTGTGCCCCATGTTATTGTGTAGTGGAAAGAAGGGTAACATGAGGTGTACTTGTGCAGAAACCATTGTGCATCTCAACTGTATGTAGTGATGAACACAGCAATCCAGTTGTGATAAATTGCACAGAAGCAAACATACACAGAGTGCATGTAAAACTGGGGAAATCTGAATAAGTTTCTTCAGATAGTATTAATGTTAATTTTCCGGTTTTAATAATGTGCTGTGCAAGACATTACCATTGGGGAAGCTGGGGTGAAGAGTACATGGTATTTCTCTGTCTTATTTCTTACAAACGCATGTGAATCTACAAGTATAAATGGTTTTGGGAAAATCAGATAGGCACATATAGAAGACTGAAACAGGATCTGTACTCTCAACTCACAAAAATCAACTCACAATGGATAACGGACTTAAACTTAAGGCGTGAAACCATAAGAATTCTAGAAGAAAATGTTGGAAAAACTCTTACAGACAATGGCCTAGGCAAAGAATTTATAAAAAGACCCCAAAGGCAATTACAGCAACAACAAAAATAATAAATGGGACCTAATCAAATTAAAAAGCTTCTCCACAGCCAAAGAAACTGTAATGAGAGCAGACAACCTATAGAATGGGAGAAAATATTCACGTGCTACACATCCAATAAAGGGCTGATAACTACAATCTATTTAGAACTCAGGAAAATCAGCAAGAAAAAATGAAACAATCCACCAAAGAGTGGACAAAGGACATGAACAGAAACTTTTCAAAAGAAGATAGAATAATGGCCAAGAAACATATGAAAAAATGCTCAACATCTCTAATCATCAGGGAAATGCAAATCAAAACCACAATGAGATATCACTTATCTCCAGTGAGACTGGCCTTTGTCAAAAAGTCCCAAAATAATAAATGTTGGCATGGATGCAGAGAGATAGGAACACTCATACACTGCTGGTGGAACTGCAAACTAGTGCAACCTCTGTGGAAAGCAATATGGAGGTACCTTAAAGAAATACAAGTAGATCTGCCATTTGATACAGCAATTCCATTACTGGGCATCTATCTACCCAAAAGAACAAAAGACATTCTATAAATAAGACATCTGCACTCGAATGTTTATGGCGGCACAATTCACAATTGCAAAGATGTGGAAACAACCCAACTCCTCATCAATACATGAGTGGATTAATAAAATGTGATATATGTATACCATGGAGTACTATTCAGTTTTAAGAAACAATGGTGATATAGCACCTCTTGTATTTTTCTGGATAGAGCTGGAACCCATTCTACTAAGTGAAGTATACCAAGAATGGAAAAATAAACACCACATGTACTCACCAGCAAACTGGGTTCACTGATCAACACCTA
>CAUYSK010070356.1:0-21794 GCA_963575035.1 Avahi laniger | reverse complement strand
CTTGAGCCCAGGAGTTTGAGGTTGCTGTGAGCTAGGCTAATGCCACGGCACTCACTCTAGCCAGGGCAACAGAGTGAGACTCTGTCTCAAAAAAAAAAAAAATGGTATTCTGGACATCTTATAACCTTTCTTTAAATCTCTAAAAGTTTAAGAAAAGCATATTTAGGCCAGGTGTGGTGCTCGCGCCTATAATCCTAGCATTCTGGGAGGCCGAGGCGGGCGGATTGTTTGAGTTTAGGAGTTCGAGATCAGCCTGGGCAAGAGCGAGACCCCGTCTCTACTAAAAACAGAAAGATATTAATCGGACAACTAAAAATATATAGAAAAAATTAGCTGGGCATGGTTGTGCATGCCTGTAGTCCCAGCTACTCGGGAGGCTGAGGCAGGAGGACTGCTTGAGCCCAGGAGTCTGAGGTTGCTGTGAGCTAGGCTGAGGCCACGGCACTCTAGCCCAGGCAAAAGAATGAGACTCTCTCTTAAAAAAAAAAAAAAAAGCATATTCAGATTTCTGTTCATGGTTCTATAAAAACCTTCCTGCTTTTCAGATCATTAGAAGTAATCAGGTATTATTGTATATTGCTGGCTTAGCTTTTCCAATTCAACATTATTATCGAAGTAGTCCTAGTAGTAAATGACATTCCAATAATTCACTTGCCCTTTCTCCCAGTTTGAGTAAAAAGATAGCACAATAGCTGTAGTGGCCACTAGGTGTATCGGGTGTGTTTCCACATCAAAGTAGATTGTGTGGCAGAAGTCTGCTATAGCTGTTCTGGATAAAATATAGTCATAGAATAATATCATTTGTGTTTCTATCACATTGTATTCTATATTTCTACCAAAACAAGAGGAATTTATCTGCACAGAATTTTTAAGTTGGAACAAGGGAGAAGAAGAGATGTTTAAAAATCCTTAATTTTTTTCCTGTATGAAACATAAATATCCTTTGAAAATATTAAACATTATGTTTTACTTCTTTCTATTTCTAGTTCCTACCCTCTTGGCATCTACTTACCATTATATAGGTCAATAAACCCCAAATTACCTTTACAATGTTCTCACACTACTTTTTTCCCAAAGCATGATCACATTTTATATGGAAGAGCCTAATTTTATGTGGAAGAGCACCACTGCTGTAAGGCTTAATAGAAAATAGTAGATCACATAATAGGTGTAATACTCCAAGTGGACTTGTTCCGTCACTCTATCCCCATTTTAGTGTATGGGTACAGCTCATTATACTTGTTTACCATATGAATTGATGTATATGGTACAATACAGCTTACACTGTAGGCTTCTATTTGCATAAAGTACTAAAACAGGTAAAATTAATCTATGCTGTTAGAATAGTTTCCTTAAATGTCCAGAAATGTTTTCAGAGACTACTTCTAATTATCTAATTGAATTTCTGTACAGTAAGGAAACTATTCTAACAAGAAAGACAGTATCAAAAAATTGCCTGAGATAGAAAAATAGTAAGTGCTGTGGTCAATGTTCACAAAGCAGTTAAGCAAGAAGACATAAATGATTACTGGTTCACAACGCAGAGTGAGTTAGCATAGTTCTATGAACTGATAAATATGAGAATAACTGAGTCACTTCAGTTATTTGTGTGAACAAAGTGAATGTACATATCCAAAGACTGGAAACAGCTAAAAACTGTCACCAAATTTTTCTAAAGCAGAAAGTGCTGACTTGCAAAAGCAGTAGAAGAATCTGATTTGTAATTTATTAGATATATCATGTGGAAGTATAAATTAACACTTTGGATAACAAACTAAGGCAAGGAAATATAATGAAACATACATTATGCAGACTTGGTAATATCCAGCTAACTGTAGGTAGCTTTTTGTAGTATTTTTCTAGGTTCTCATTTATATGCAGAGGAGCCAGCTCCTTATGGAAGTTAAGTATGGAGAACAAGGAAACAAGATTTTTAATAAAAAAGTCTGAGAAGAAGTTTGTTTTCCATTTCTGGGTTTCCAGAAACAGTGCTATAGACCAAGCCAAGGGATTCTATTTCCCCTTGGTCTGTTTTTTTACATCTCTTCCCACCAGATCTTAAGCATTTCAAGGAGTCTAGACAGACTCTGTGCAAAACTAAAAATTAATTCAAGATTGTTTTTAGTTCTCCCTACTGCCGTTCAGATTTCACATTTTGCATTCCTCCAGGTAATTTCCTTCTCATCTATGCCCATAAGCCTCACCACAAAAAGGCCTCTCACCTCAGTACCCTACCCAACACTGCTATAACTAAAATTATGCTCTTCCATTAATTCTACTTTCCATCAAAGCACCCCTTCTTTCAAAGTAGCTAATCTTGGGTAAGTAAGGAGAAAAGTTTTATCATTAAATAAATTCACTGTTAAGTGAATTCCTTTGAAGTATTATTTGCACCTTCAAAAAGAACACTAGTTAATCCCAAAGAGTCTCAATTTTATGTACCTACAAGCAGTAATATGAAATGGAGAATTAGTTTTCAAAATAATCTGAGTGTGGGTTTGGGGTTAGGCACAGTTTCTTTAATGTTCTGGATTATAAATGAGTTTTATTTCTCTTTTCTTTTCTTTCCTTCTTTACATACATACATTGACACTATAGTATGTAGGATATAAAATAGATTTTAATAAGTTATTCTTCACTTTAAAGAAAAAAATACTGAAAAAACAATTGCATATTGAAGAATTTCAATCATATTCCTTTTTATTTTTATCTTTAATTTTTTTCTATAGAGACAGGGTCTCTTTCTGTCACCCAGGCTGAAGTACAGTAGTGTGATTGTAGCTCACTGCAGCCTTGAACTCCTGGGCTCAAGTGATCCTCCCCCACTGAGCTTCCTGACTAGCTAGGACTACAGGCATGTGCTACCATACTCAGCTGATTTTCTTTTTAATTTTTTTATAGAGACAGGGTCTCACTATGTTGCCCAGGCTGGCCTCAAACTCCTGGGCTCAAGTGATCCTCTCGTCCTGGCCTCCCAAAGTACTAGGATTACAGGCGTGAGCTCTCTTAACATACAAAATAACTAGGTTAAAGTTTGTATATAGCTATATACACACAAACACACACACACACACATACACACACACATTCTTATATAGATGCAAGGACAGCATATATACATATATATTTCATAACCCTCATAATATTATTTTAGTGGTTGATCTATATTCTGTCACATAATACTGGTATATCATAGGCTATTAAATCACTCTCCTAATATTTTCTTTGGATTATTTCCAATTTTTTTCTATTATAAATAATGCTTCAATGAACTTCAGGATTATGTCATTGGCTTTTATTGAATTGATCTGCACAGGATAAATTTATAGGCACTGAATATGTATAGCTTTGTGATATGGGCAATATTTAGCCCTCTAGTATTTTAAAAAGATGTATCACATCCTTTCCTCTTTCAGGAACCTTACTTTCTACGAACTTAATAGTTTCAGTGTAACCTTGACCACATTGTAGTTTATCATTTCACTTGAACATACTCTGCTAGTTTAAGAGTTATCAATTGGCATCTTAAGATAGTTTTAATTATATGCCTTTATATGGAGAATAAGCATTTTTCCATTTATTTGTTATCTTTTTTTTTCACTGTATGACTGGTATATTAATGTTCTTTACTTTTATTTCATGAGATCTCTTTTATTTTTTTAGATATTTGAATCAACCATTTTATGTGGAATCTTTATTCCTTCACAGGATTGTCAGAGCTTTAAAAATTGTTTTCTAACTTCACTTCCTTCTTCAGGATTAGCTGTAAACAACAAAAGACCATGAATGTATAGCAATATATTTGATTTATGCAACAGAAAATATTCCTTAAAGTATTAAATCATATTTTCTAGGATTTTAGGTATCATGGATCAGTGCTTAAATACTTAGGAAATTTACATATGACTATGTTGAGAAGAAAAATATATTTATCTCTCTATATATACACACTTATTTATATTTATATTTTATAGTAATTTGTCAATTAGGAATGCATATGCTATAAAGCAGCAGTCCCCAACCTTTCTGGCACCAAGGATTGGTTTCATGGAGGACAATTTTTTCACGGATTGGGGTGGGGTGTGTTGGAGTTGGGGGGTATGTGGAGCTCAGGTAGTGATGAGGAGTAGCAGCTGTAAATACAGATAAAGCTTTACTCGCTCACCCAACCCACTGCTCATCTCCTGCTATGTGGCCTGGCTCCTAACAGGCTACAGACTGGTACCAGCTCGCTGCCCAAGGGCTGGGGACCACAGCTATATAAGACATCTTTTGCGCATTCAAAAATTGTACCATCTTTCCTTGTACACTTTTCCTTTACTCTAGGGTTTTCTCCATTAACTTAGAGTTATTTTTGCAAGCTTCTGAACTGAAAATTTCTAAATACTGAAGACTGAAATTAGAAGAAAAAAATACCTGTTTATCATGTGACATGAAATCATCTGTTTCCATGGTTCTGGTGTTATACAACTTTCCTGATAAATGCACTGAATATCTACAGTAGCGATGCAATCCACAAGCCTGGCAGGAGCAGTTTTCAGCATTCTTCAAATGGATACTTACATTAGAATAATTTTCTACCCGCTCCTGAAAACAATTTAAAAATGTAATAAAGTTTAAATGAGAAAAAAATAATAATAAAGTAAAAATCTAACCAAGATCTGAGGAATCACAATAGGAAAAGATATTAAGAGCAAAATAGTCAGGCATTTCTTATTTTAATAATGAGTACACAGTAGGTATTTGACAAGATATTTTTAAATTTAAAAAAAATGAATTTATATTCTTGGCTATTAAATGAAAAGAAATCAGACTAGGATAAAAATTAGTTCCATATCTCTCACATTTAGGAGTTGCTACTAAATAGTGTTCTGATAGATTTTAATTTACTTCTTTTCCATCTTTTCATCTCTAGTTAGTGTTATTGAAGTATTAGTTAAAAATAGGCAAGAATCAACAGCAGAAATTCAGAATAACACAAGAAAAAGAATTCATTTTAGGCTAGTTAAAAATTGAGAAAAAAATCACATTCATTCTCCGTTATATCAATTCTATCATATTTTCTACAAAACATTTCAGAAATAATTTAATCTGTCTGTCACTACTTGCTATAGTACTGTGAAAATAAACAAATTGGAACTGGAATTGCTACATGTCCAGTCTTCATATGGACAGTCTAATAGCTCAGTTGTAAATGAGTGAACAAACTAAGAAAACAATTGGCATTCATAAATAAGCTTTATTAAGCTGTGAAATTACTTGTGCCTGAGTGTTTATGCTTATGGTCTTGAGCCATGCTAGATACTATGTTGCTAATTAGCAGTATAGATTAGGTTTTACCACAATATATGAACTGTACACCATAAGAATATTAGCATGGTTGCTAATTCACATTCACATCCTCTACCAGCCTGATGGTAATTAAGTATCTAATATACTGACAGTTTCCTTTTTTGATTATATGATTTGAAACAACTTTTTTTTGTCTACTTTTTATATTTCTCATACTTCATGGAACATGAAATGTGTCACTTACAGGCTGAAACTCACACTGAACAGACTAACCACTTTCCCTTCCTTTTTCTGTGGTACTTGTGGAAGCACATGGTGAGATGAAACCTCTAAAATGAAAGCTCTCAGCTTGGTTCTCTGAGTGACTACAATGCACAGAGCATCCCTGACAACTCACACTGGATATATAAGTAAAAACCAAATGTTGAGTTATCGAGAGTTTTTTTGTTTGTTTTGTTTGTCATATAATTTATGTACCTTTTGTAGCATAACCCAACTTATCCTAAGATCTTGCTGAATCATCTATGTCTCTAAATTTTTCAGCTAATTTTTTTTTGTATCTTATTATTTCAACGTTGGTTCATCCAAATTCAGCATAACCTACCATAGTAAGGGTGAAGCATATATGGCATAGAGGCATGCACTTTAGAGTCCAAGCGACTTCAGGTTTAAATACTGGCCTAATTACTAGCTGTGGAACTTTTATGTTACTTAGTTTTTCTGAGTTACAGTTTCCTCATCTCTAAAATGGAGGAAATAATAGTGCCTTCCTCATGGGGTTACTTTGAAGATTAAATAAGATACTTTTCTTTGCATGTAAATTTGTTGGCTAACATTAAATAATCTATACATATAATACAGGCATATATCAGAAATATTGTGTGTTTGGTTCCAGACCACCATCAATAAAGCAAATATAGCAATAAAGTAAGTCACACAAATTTTTACCCAGTATGTATAAAAGTTATGTTTACACTATATGTGATCTGTTAAGTGTGCAATAGCATTATGTCTAAAAAACAATGTATATACCTGAATTAAAAAATGCTTTATTGCCAGAAAATGCTAACAATCATCTGAGCCTTTAGCAAGTTGTCATCTTGTTACCGGTGGAGGGTCTTGCTTTGATGTTGATGTCTGCTGACTGATCAGGGTAGTGGTTGCTGAAGACTGGGGTAGCTGTAGCAATTTCTTAAAATAAGACAACACTGAAGTTTGCTGCATCAATTGACTTTTTTTTTCATGAAGATTTCTCTGTAGCATGTGATGCTGTTTGACAGCATTTTATCAAAAGTAGAACTTCTTTCAAAATTGTACTCAATCCTCTCAAATCCTGCCACGCTGTATCAACTAAGTGTATGTGATATTCTACATTCTTTGTTCTCATTTCAACAATGTTCACAGCATCTTCACCAGGAGTAGATTCCATCTCATGAAATCTCTTTCTTTGCTCATCTATAGAAGCAACTCCTCATCTGTTAAAGTTTTATCACGAGATTGTAGCAATTCAGTCACATCTTCAGGCTCCACTTCTACTTCTAGTTCTCTTGCTATTTTTACCACATCTGCAGCAAATTCCTCCACTGGAGTCTTGAACCCCTCAAAGTCATCCATGAGGACTGGAATCAACTTTTTCCAAACTCCTGTTAATGTTGATGTTTTGATCTCCTTCCATGAATCACGAATGTTCTTAATGGCATCTAGAATGGTACATCCCTTCTGAAGGTTTTCAGTTTACTTTGCCCAGATCCATCAAGGGAATCACCATCTATGTTAGTTACAGCCTTACAAAATTTATTTACTAAATGATAGGACTTAAAAGTTTAAATAACTTCTTGATCTATGGGTTGCAGAATGGATGTTGTGTTAGTAGGCATCAATGTAACATTAGTCTCTTTGCATATCTCTATCAGAGGTCTTGGGTGACCAAGTATATTATCAATGAACACTAATATTTTAAAAGGAATCTCTATTTTAGACTAATAGGTCTCAATAGCAGGCTTGAAATATTCAGTAAACCAAGCTGTAAACAGATGTGCTATCATCCAGGCTTTGTTGTTTCATTTATAGAATACAAGCAGAGTTGATTTAGCATAATTCTTAAGGGTGCTAGGATTTTTGGAATGGTAAATGAGTATTGGCTTCAACTTAAAAGTTATCAGCTGCATTAGCCCCTAACAAGAGAGTCATCCTGTCCTTTGAAGCTTTGAAGCCAGGCATTGACTTCTCCCTAGCTATACAAGTCGTAGATGTTACCTTCTTCAAGTAGAAGGCTCTTCCATCTACGTTGAAAACATGTTGCTTAGTGTAGCCACCTTCGTCAATGATCCTAGCTAGATCTTCTGGATAACTTGCTGCAACTTCCACATAAGCACTTGCTGCTTCACCTAACACTTTTATGTTATGAAGATAACTTCTTTCCTTGAACCTCAAACTTTTCTTCTGCAGCTTCCTTACCTCTATTGGTATCTATAGAATTGAAAAGGACCTTGCTCTGGATTAGGCTTTGGCTTAAGCGAATGTGTGGCTGGTTTGATCTTCTATCCAGAAGACCACTAAAACTTTTTCTGTATCAACAATAAGGCTGTTTCACTTTCTTATCATTTGTGTGTTCACTGGGTATCACTTTCAATTTCCTTCAAGAACTTTCCTTTGCATTCACAACTTGGCTAACTGGCACAAGAGGCCCAGCTTTCAGCCTGTCCCAACTTTAGACATGTCTTTCTCAGAAAGCTTAATCATTTCTAGCTTTTGATTTAAAGTGAGAGACATGTGACTTTCATTTGAACACTCAAAGGCCATTTTAGGGCTATTAATTGGTCTAATTTAAATACTGTTGTGTCATAGGAAATAGGGAAGCCCAAGGAGAGGGAGAGAGACAGGGCAACGGCCAGTTGGTAGAGCAGTTAGAACACTGCAACGTTTATTAGTTACATTCATCCTCTTACATGGGTAAGGTTTGTAGCACCCCAAAGCAATTACAATATTAACACCAAAGATCACTGATCACAGATTACTGTAACAGATATAACAATAACGAAAAAGTTTTAGATATTGCAAGAATTACCAAAATGTGACATAGAGACACAAAGTGAGCATATGCTGATGGAAAAATGGCTGTCCTGGCATATGTGCTTGAAGCAGGGTTGCTAGAAACCTTAAATTTGTAAAAACTGTGATAATTACAAAGTGCAGTAAAATGAAGCAAGTAAAACAAGGCATGCTTGTATATACTATTTTTCTTTCTATTAAAAAAACAATGTTTATGCCACGTTCTAAGAGCTATGTATTTTATCTTCAAAGTAAGTAAATACAGTATTTCCCTTCATAGCAGCTAATTCTTTTCCATATCTGAGGAAGAAATTGGGGTTCCAAGAGGTTAAAAACTTACCCAATGTCAAAAAGATATATGGTATTCCTAAGCTTAAGCCATCCTCCACCTTTAAGTCTTCTAATTCTTTTTGTAACCCCACAA
This sequence comes from Avahi laniger, assembly GCA_963575035.1. Lineage (NCBI taxonomy): Eukaryota > Metazoa > Chordata > Mammalia > Primates > Indriidae > Avahi > Avahi laniger. The sequence goes on along the minus strand of CAUYSK010070356.1, from coordinate 13,027 downwards.
ATATCTCTTAAACCTAACCATCTATGGCTAATTTATCATCCGGTCATTCAAGGCTGAACAAGCCTTGGATGAAAACAAATCCCCTGACATAAATGAGGTAGTGGTGCTAATGATGTAAGTGCTAGAATGATTTTAATGAACTTAAACTTCTATTATCTTTCCATTTTTCCTCTTGCTGATCCTGAGAACATAGAATGTTAGAAGGGGAGGGAAATCCTTAAAAATCATACAATACATTCTCTACTATTAGAGATCATAAATAGAAATCTACAGGATAAAATGGAATCTTGCAAATCTTACAAATTAAAAAGGTTCCCCCCCAAATTGGTAGAATTATAAAATCTAAAGGTAGAGAAGAATGTCAAACACTGTCCAGGCTAGTGCTTCCCAAACAATATTTTATGGAAATCAAACATCCTAGAAGGCATTAATAGCTATTTGATGAAAAGGAACCTCATACAGTAAACACGAATTTAGGAAGTATTGTATTCTATATCCTCCTCTTGAATATTTAACCGTAAATTCACATATATATTTTTTTTATTTCAGCATATTATGGGGGTACAGATGTTTAGGTTACGTATGTTGCCCTTGTCACCCCTATGCCCCAAATCCGAGCCTCAAGCGTGTCCATCCCCCAGATGGTGCCCATCGCACTCTTTGCGTATGCATATACCCATCTTCTTCTCCCTCTCCCCCCTCCCCCCTGCCCAAGATCCAATAAATGTTATTCTTATATGTGCACTTATGTGTCGATCAGTTAATACCAATTTGATGGTGAGTACATGTGATGCTTGTTTTTCCATCCTTGGGACACTTTACTTAGTAGAATGTGTTCTAGCTCTTTCCAGGAGAATACAAGAGGTGCTATATCACCATTGTTTCTTAAAGCTGAATAGTACTCCATGGTATACATATACCACATTTTATTAATCCACTCATGTATTGATGGACACTTGGGTTGTTTCCATGTCTTTGCAATTATTAATTGTGCTGCTATAAACATTCAGGTGCAGGTGTCTTTTTCATAGAGCAACTTTTGTTCTTTTGGGTAGATGCCCAGTAATGGGATTGCTGGATCAAATGACTTGGAGGGGAAGGAGGGCAAGGGCATCGTACGTAACCTAATCATCTGTACCCCCGTAATATGCTGAAATAAAAAAAAAAACAAATGGGTACGGCTGCACGGGGCTGCACCGGGTATCTGTTTACCTGTTCCTGGGTAATGAATAAATATATATTATTAAAAAAAAAAAGCAGAGGGAACATTCAAAGCATGGAGTTAGTGGAGGAAATCCAGCAAGAGCTGAGTATTGAGTTTTCAAATGATGCAGGACTTAGCTTGGTGGGGAATTATGAATAGTTCATGGAAAATTTCCCCAAAGTCCTAAACTTTTTAGCTTTCATTAAATATTTAAAAGATTTCTAAATGTGTCCCAATTTTAGAAATGTTAATTAGCAAAACATCTAGTAAGAAAGTCCCCCTGATAACAGCAATTGTGGGCAGAAAGGCCAGGCTGCCCTGATTTCGCATCAGCTGGTGGGAGAGGGAGTGATGGTTCCATCCGAGGGCCCGGCCTTCTTCAGCCAGCGAAGTTGAAGGAGATGTAGGCTTGAGCACACCTCAGCACTCACATGGATCCCAACAATTTGGAAGTGTCCAGGCTGCCTCTGGAAAGGTGGAAATAAATTGTTCCCCTGTAGTGTAAAGGGTCAGAGACGTATGAGGCAGGGTATCCACAAAGTGGTACCGAACTCTGGTCCATGCCCATTGTCAGTGATGCCATTGTCAGGCTGCAGATAAGTGACACTGTGGTGCTCTACTTCATTCCATTCCCCGTCCTGTTTCATGGCTCTTTTCATTTTGACTCTGATGACCACTAGAAAGTTTTTACACCAAAAAACTGACTAAGAAAACCCTCCTGTCACTCAAGGGTAACCAGCCATTACTTCTCAAGCTCCTGTGACAGGGAAGGAAAAAGCTGTGTCCAGTGGTGAGGCTGGAAAGACTCAGGGGCCTGATCAAAAAGGGCCCGTCTACCAAGCTAGGGGGTCCCCACTGTACTTTTAGACAGAGGAGAACCACAGGGTAGGGCACCCTCAGATTTGTATAGCATCCCCACCAGATGTAAAATCCTTCTGAATTTTTATTTATTTTTATTATTTTCTGTGAGTGGGGACGTGGTGGCCAGACATGGGCAAAGACAAAGTCCCAGGGATAAGGGGAGCTGTGCGGCTTGGAGAGGAGAGAGATCATTCTATGATTGGAGGGACAGGAAGTGGGGCAAATGCCGTCACAAGAGCTTTAGCAGGCTGGGCCACCGGGAACCACGTTGAAGGGACCTGGGATGCTGACTGCGGTAGGGACTGAAGGAGACTAATGAGTCAAGAATGACTCAGAAACTTCCAACCCAGTCACCTGGGGACTGTACTCTAGGGAAGGTAAGAGGAAAAGCAGGTTTTTAAGGGAGGACCAAAAATTTGGTTTTGATAACAGAAAGCACTTTATTTATTTATTAGAGAGGGGTTTTAATCCCTTCTAACCAAGATTATTCATATTTATTACAAAAGCAAATATGATAAAGAATGCTTTGAAATGCATTAAATTTGCTTATTGAAATACAGATAAACTTGAATAATACAGATTGTTTTCAGCATAATATAGATGTCACACATTTCTCTTGGTAACTAAAGAAGATAGATGGTCAGATGAAACACAATAGTAGAAGAATCTAAGATAATAAATTTTATTACTGGAAGTCTCCCTAGCGGATCAACAAACTCAACCCCATTTAACAGATGAGGGGCTAGCCTTCTCCACTCTACAGATGTTTAGGGCACTGACCATGTGCCAGGCACTTGCTTGGTGCTAGGGATATAAAAATAAACAGTACACAGTACCCGTACTCAAAAAGCTTATAGCCAGGACAGTGGATGATAGTGCCCAGGAAGCAGGAAATTGTCACACAGCTTAGTAGGTATTATGAGAAATGCATGCTCAAGCTGCAAGGTACAGCTCATCCAGGCTTGGGAGCAGCCTTGAGAGTGAGCTGACCTGGGAAGGAGGATCAGAAGTCAGACAGACATAGAGATTGTGAAACAGTGTCCCAGGAAGGCCAAGGTGAGGGCAAACTTAGTGCATTCAATAACCAAAGGAGTCAGAGTCCAAGGGAATTCTAGTCCTGGACTTAGGAGACTAGAGTCTCCTGACTCCCCATTCAGTGCTATTTTATATAGAACACTGCCTGTCAATTGACAAATATATGGAGATTCAACACATATATCAAATTCTTGCATAGAAAAAAGGAAGCATACATGGCTCACGCTTAACCAGGTGTAGACATCAGGATTTTCCAAACCCTCTTGCTTAGAATGTCTCTTTATAGGAATAATTATTTAGTATTATAGTCTTCCAAAAATACTTATATCTGTTGAGTTATGCAATAAAGCTCTTAAGTCTGGAAGGAATTTTAAGGGATCATTTTATCGGTGGCCAAGGAAGTGCAGGGGAGGGTTGTGGGGCCAGGGAGCAGCCTGCCACTCTGGCGCAGCAGTAAAGGGGGACTTCTCTGCAGAGAACTTAAGAATCAATAACAAAACTGACCAAAATCCTTCTGCTTCTTATTATCACCCACTCCAAATGATGGCAGCAATAAAATACTCCTCCTTGGCCAAGACAACCCGCTCCCACTGACCCCGTCTTTGTATGGCGCTGCACTGTGGGCACACCTGCACACACAGAAAGCCCAGTCCCAAAGAGGCTTTAGCAGGACTGGAAGTGTCCATATTATCCATCTAGTCAGCTCACAATCCTCTCCATTCAATTCTCTTCTGTAAACATAGCTTGAGTAGCCAAAACCCAACATACAAAAAATCCACATCAATGTATATCTTCCTAAGATTACATTTATCCCCAATGAAGATTCTCACCCCAAACAGTCTCAAGTCAGTCTCCAGCTGGGGACACAGGCGGCTGACATCGTCGCTGTCACTTCTGCCTTTGCAGGTTACCAGGAGCAGTCCTCGCTCATCTTCTCCGCCTGGGCCGTCTGGCACGTGCTTGGAGGGATAAACACTGAAGGGTCTTTAATGCCCAGCTGTATGTCAAAAAACCGCATGGACAATATCACACTGTAATTTTTGGTAAAGGTTTCCTGGACAGGATAACAATCCTTGGCTGTATAGATGCCAATCCAGGTTTCATCTATAAAAGGGAGAAAGTTGATTTTTTAATAGAAAAGACAAGCAAAACGCTTATTTTTTTATTGTGGTAAAACGTACATAACATAAAATTTGCCATTCTAACCATTTTTAAGTGTTTGGTATCATTGGGTATATTCACACTATCATACAACCATCACCACCATCCATCTCCAGAACTTTTTTCATCTTCCCAAACTGAAACTCTGCGCTCATTAAACACTAACTCCCCATTTTCCTCTCCCCCCAGTCCCTGGAAACCACCATTCTACTGTCTGTCTCTATGAATTTGAGTATCTCATATAAGTGAAATCATACAATATTTTTCCTTTTGTGACTGACTTTATTTCTCTTAATATAATGTCTTCAAGGTTTATTCAACTTGTAGCATGAGCCAGAATTTCCTTCCTTGTTAAGGATGAATTATATTCCAATAGTATGTGTGTGGCTGTGGGGGTATGTGTGTGTGTATATATATATATATATATATATATAGAGAGAGAGAGAGAGAGAGAGAGAGACAGAGAACATTTTATTTATCTATTCATCTGCTGATGGACATTTAGGATATTTTCACCTTTTGGCTATGGTGAATAATACCACTGTGAACATGAGTATAAAACTATCTGTTTGAGTCTCAGCCTTCAATTCTTTGTGGTATATTATTGAGAAGTGAAATTGCTTAACATTTTGAGGAACCACCACACTGTGATCCACAGCATACATGCCTGTATGTGTAAAACAGTCTGAGGATGGGCATATTCGCAGCAGAGCTGAGAATAACTTCACATAAAAGCAGGACATCTGGACACTCAGAATAATGGCAGTAGATTTGATCACTACAACTTTAGGAAGTGATGTGGCAGAAGGAAAAGGAGGCACCGATTCAAATGGTTGCCTTAGAAAAATGCTTTCCATGGCACAGACCTTGGGGTGACCACAAAAAGTCAAAACCAAGGCTAAGTCCACGAGAGCCAAACTAGCAGAAATGTCCAGGTGGCATTAGAAAGTTGAGGGGGGGTGTTTCAAATACTTAGATCCCATTGCCACATAATTAACAAGGCAACATGGGCAACTAATGAAGGCTTTGAACAACTTAGTGAAGCTTATAATTGCCCCTAACAACTAACAACTACCTTCCTTAATGGACTTAGACCTTTCTTCTCATCATGAGTCCTAGGCCCAATGTTCAAACCCTTCTTTTCATCCTTACAGAATCTGGCTGACTTCCTGTTGGACCACTCCTGGACGGTGATCTGCTCCTGGGGTCCCCCGATGGAGTACTCGTCTTCGAAGGTGGAGTTCAGAGGAATGTCAAGAGGATCCCAGGGTTCTGTCAGGGTGATCTTTGAGCACTGCTTGGTGGCTTGTTCAATCTGAAACATCACTCCATCCTTATAGAGCAAAATATATTCAAATAGTCTGAAAGACAGGTTAAAAGAAACTAGTTTAGGACTTTATGTTCTAATCATCATGCCTTTTAGCAGTAAAAAGGCCAAAGGCTTTTGATATAAATTACTTTTAAAATAGAAAAAAAATAGGAAAAAATTAATTTTGCTTACTAGGCAATCATTTACATTTAGAAACACACTAGATACATGAATACAGGTGGTCCCTGGGTTATGGACGAAATATGTTCCTGACAAGGTATTTAGGTCAGATTTGTAGGTATCAGGTCATTAAATATGTGATGCCCAATTTCTAAGCAAAAGTTTATTATATCTCAAACAAGAAGCCCTACAATCAATCAAAGTGTGTGCCTCAACTGTCAACACAGTTTTGCTATCTTAAGGGTAGTTTATTTATGCCTGGAAAGCAAGTGGCGATGAAATCACGAAAGGTATTTTCCACAGCTTGTCGAGAACTGAATATTTTTCCTTGCAAGAAGTGGTCCAAAGCCTGGAAGAAGTGACAGTCAGTTGGTGAAAGGTCTGGTGGATACAGGGGATGACAGAGAGTTTCCAAGTCCAGCTTCTATAGTTTGAGCAATGTTGTTTTTTGCAACATGTGGTCTTGCAAGAAAATTGGCCTATCTCTACTGACCAATCTTGGCTGTTTAATCACAAGTGTCTTCATCATTTTAGCCAATTGGTTGCAGTATATATCACTGTAATAGACTGACCAGAATTCATGAAGTCATAGTGGATAATACCAGCGCTGGACCACCAAACACACACCATTAGCTTTTTTTTGATGAATATTCGGTTTTGGACTGTGTTTTGACACTTCATCTTTATGCAACCATTGTGCTAAACACCTGTGATTGTCAAAAAGAATCCATTTTTCACCACATGTAACAGTATGGTGTAGAAATGGTTCACCTTTATGTTGTGACAGCAAAGAAGGCAAGCTTCTAGACAATTTCTCTTGTGACGCTCGTTTACTTCATGTGGTACCCTTCTATCCAGCTTCTTTACCTTGCCCATTTGTTTCCAATGGTCCAAAATTATTGGAATAGTGACGTCAGACCTTGCTGCTAATTTACACATAAGTTGAGATGGATTCGCTTCCACTACAGCTTTCAGCTCATCATTATCCACCTTGGTATCAGGTCACCCATGTGGATCATTTTCAAGATTAAAATCATCGTGACGGAACTTCTCAAACCATTGACATACTGTACATTCATTAGCAACATCCTTTTCAAACACTTCACTGATATTTTTAGCTGTCTGTGCTGCATTGGTTCCATGATGGAACTCATATTCAAAAATAACATGAATTTTTGACTTATCCATGGTTTCACAAAAATTACTCTAAAAATTTTTTTTGAAAGATAATCACAAGCCAAAATATGCATTTGAAAGAATAAGGATGTACCTTTATAATAAAAGAAAAAAAGATAAGAAATGTCACAGTGAAATTCTGAGATCTCAACTGTTAAACTTAGTACTTAAGAAAATCGGGCATGCCATACTTAATAACCTAAATAATTTTGCATCCCTGATGAACAGTGCACATATGGTAATAATAATAACATTACTATAATAGCTCAGATGTGGTAATACATATGTAATAATACAGTGTAATACTGTAACAATAATAATAAAATCCCTGTACTGTAATAAGTTACAGAAACTATTGTGTTCTTTCTTTTAATTCCAACAGACAGAACACAAAAACAAGCTCAAACAAAAAGTTTAGATAGGAGAAATTTCAAAAACAAATATTAAAGGTTAACACTAAATGTTGCATCAATGCTAGGCCAACAGAAATGTTACGCTTATTTTGATCTTCTGACAAAATCAATAATAAACTTTCCATTTCAATAATTAATCCACTATACTGTTTAGTAATAATTAATGCTTTCAATGAGCTCTGCCTTTCGCACGTTCCATTATTCTCATTTTATCCTTTATAATTGTTCTGATAGTCGAGCGACTGAAACCCAGTGAATCATGGTGTCTGGCCTTTCTCTGAACACTTAATTATTTCTACTTTCATTTCCATTGTCATCACCTTTCTTTTCACTGCAGGATCACCTGGACTTGCAGTGCACTTTTGCTTTGAAAGCATGCTAATAAGGGGAAACACAGAATTGGATAAAAAAGATAAGGAGAAGCAATGCCGTGAGTAGGCGACCATAAACACAGTGAGACTAGCCGCTAGCATAAAGATGCTGTGCCAACGAACCACTTACGCCACAGGGTTTCTTTGCACGCGTGGAAGAAACCAGTTTTTGAATTATTAATTTAATTATGTAATTATAAATTATCCTTATGGAGAGCCTTGGGACCCTGTTCGTAAGTATGGAACACCGTCCCTTGGGTTGTCTGTAACCCTGGGACTGCCTGTATTCACCATCTTAATATGAAATAATTAAAATTCAGAGGTCAAAATGGAATATTCACTGGACAAATTCTTACTGAGGACCTATAATATGCCAGGTCTTGTTCTTAGGGTACAAACATGGTGGAGTCCTGGCCCTGGCTTAACAGCTCCTTTGTGATCTTTTGTTTAGCCAGAGCAACACAGGAGGATTCGGCCCTTGGTTTGGTCGGGTTCTTGCAGCACCAAGGCCAGGAATTACAGGGGAATACTGGATGTAGGACAAGCACCCACTGGGGACTGGAGGGAGGACCAAGCACCTGCGCCTCGCTGCTTCAGCCACCTATCAGTCGCGAGTAAAGGGCTTTGCCGATTGCTGCGCAGGCCCAGGAGTGCCTCACTCGGCCTGCGGGGGCTGAGACAACCAGGCACGAAAGCTGAAGGGACCCCAGAGAGAACAACTTCCCTAAGCTGTTTGTCCCCACACTCTAGGCTCCTCTCCTGATCACGTGCCTACCCTTCATGGGGAGAGGCAGGGAGGTATTCTGAGGTTGTGGGCAGGAATCACCATGCCTGCCACGTGGATGCCAGTCCTGTGTCTTCCTTAGAGCTAGGGTGTCTTGGGGTTGGGCGAAGCCTGCTGTTTCTGTGCATTTTACTGTCAGTCCAAGACTCAGGCCACAACTGCTGGTAGAGCAGAGGGGGTGTTGTAGCCCTGACCTCAGAAAGTGAAATTCCCAACACCTGAAGGCCAAAGAGCCTAGACAGGTGGTCTTTCATAAGCAGTAAAGACAACCACCAAATTATCTCTCAGCTTTGTGAGACTCATTCCACTGGAGGAGCCTCTGCCGAGGTTGTGAGCTCTCCATCCCAAGTCTGAGCTTAAAAATCATTTCTTTCAGAAAAAATATTATAAATGATTACTTGTCTATATGGTCAAAATACAATCATGTGTCACTTAATGATGTAGATACATTCTGAGAAATGCGTTAGGCAATTTTGTCTTTGTGCAAATGTCATAGAGTGTACTTACACAAACCTAGACACACTAGGCCACTTAGGTACAGCCTATTGCTCCTAGGATACAAACCTGTACAGCATGTTGGTACTGAATACTGCAGGCATTTGTAACACAATGGTAAGTATTTGTATATGTAAACATATCTAAACATAGAAAAGGTGAAGTAAAAATATGATATAAAATATAACAAATGGTACACCTTAGAGAGCTCTTACAGGAGCTCTTACAAGGCACTTACAAGCTCTATTCATGTAAGTGAATGGAGCTTGCAGGACTGGAAGTTGCCCTGGGTGAGTCAGTGAGTGAGTGGCGAGGGAAGGCGAAGGCCTTAGACGTTACTGTACACTACTGTAGATAAGAACGCTGTACACCTAGGCTATGCTAAATTTATTAAAAAAAAATTCTTCAATAATAAATTAACCTTAACATACTGTAACATTTTTAATTTATAATATTTTCATTTTTTTTTAACTTTTTGACTCTTTTATCCTAACACTTAACTTAAAACACAAGCACATTGCACAGCTGCACAAAAATATTTTCTTTAGACACCTACCCTATAAGCTTTATTTTGTTTAAAAATAATTTTTTTTTGCTTTTTAAACTTTTTTGTTAAAAATTAAGACAAAAACATGCACATTAGCCTAGGCTTACACAGGTTTAGGATCATCAGTATCACTGTCTTCCACCTCCACATCTTGTCTCCCTGGAAGGTCTTCAGGGGCAATAACATGCATGGAGCTGTCGTCTCCTATGATAATAATGCCTTCTTCTAGAATGCTTCCTGAAGGACCTGCCTGAAGTTGTTTTACAGTTAATTTTATAAGTAGAATGAGGGCAGTCTAAAATAATGATAAAAACTATAGTATAGTAAATACATAAACCAGTGACATAGTCATTTATTATCCTTCTCAAGTCTTATATACCACATGTAGTTGTCTAGCTAGTCTAGCAGCCAGACTTTTATATGACTGGTAGTGCGGTAGGTTTGTTTATATCAGTGTTACCACAAACATATGAGTAATATGTTGTGCTATGATGTTACAAGGGCTACAACATCACTAGGCAATAGGAATTTTTCAGTTCCATTATAATCTTACAGGGTCACTGTCATATATGTGGTCTGTCATTGGCAGAAATGTTATGTGGCCCGTGACTATATTAATAGTAGTAGTATTACGCTTCAGGTTTCTATGAGCTAGTATGGAAATATAAGCATGGTCTCATTTTACATATTTAGATTATCCTGCTTATTTCAGAAAAGATTTGAAATGGCTTACAAGCGTAAAAAATATATTAACCCAGACACATACATTTAGAAATGGGAGGGACTATATTAAGAAAAGTAAGTGTGCATTTTATGAGATATTGCTCAAAAATGGAGCTAACCTCTCACAATATGCACATTAAAATATTAGCCCTTTGAAGGAGTTTGGGGCTGGATTGTCCCTGTTTTCTCACATCAGTTAAGTGCCTGACACATAAGAGCTTAAATTTTCAGTGATGGAATACAGAAATATTAACATCGACTTTTAGAACATAGTTCACTTGTAAATATAGCAATTATTGTCCATACACAAATCTTGTTCTGTGATACTTTTAATGACAAGTAGACACCACAAAATAAGTTTTCTATATTGCTCTTCTCACCATCAACATCATCTGCTTTCCCAAGTTCTAGGTGTCTAGGCTAGAAAGTCATTCCTAGGTTTTGCTGAGACTCCAATTATGAGCTTCTCAAACTATTCCCCTGGAGCATATGCAGTTGTGTGCAAGGTAGGGGGGTTCCTTCTTGGGACTAATGCCCTCACCCCCCAAATTCACAGGATCACAGAAGTGTTATCCTAGCAGCCATGTTTGTCATACATGACCTTGCCGCCCTCACCAGAGTGTACTGGACCAGAGTGGAGACAGCAAGATTCTCTCCCTCGGACATGAGGAATCACAACCGAGGTCTACTAGTCAGCCCCTTTACGTGGCTGGACATGTCATAGTAAACCCAGAAGCCAAGGGAGGCTATTTTCCATCCTGTGAACCGAGAAAGAGTACAGAATGAAGCAGAGAGAAGCACTAGCAAATTGGGATTTCAACAGCTGTTCATTTCCTGGTGCCTTTTTTTCTCTGAGGTGATTTGAGCCCCTCACCTCCCACAGAGTTATGATAAGCTTCCTTCGTTCTAACAAATCTTCCCTTTTTGGCTTGCAAAGTTTTGTGCTACTCATATCCAGGTCTCCTTTCTGAAGGAGTTGAGGACCCTGGGGCTCCATGCTGGCACAGCAGTTCTGGGAAAGGCACAGCAGTGCCCTCTGTGGGACCAAGGGCCACTGCCACCTGCTCAGGTGCCTTCAGCAGAAGGGCAGGGGACAGCAGGAAAGGAACCCTGACTGCTTCAGTGTTTCCCTGAGGACAGCTCTGCCCGTATACAGAAGTAAAATTTAATTTTAAAATGAGAATTCTAGGCCCGAAACAATCATTACAAAATGTTAGCATTTGTTAAATCTGGGTGGTCTGAACATGGTGTTTGTTATGATGTTCTCTGTACTTTTCTGTGTTTTCAAAATATTTAATTTTTTAGAAAGTGGGCATCATTTGATATTGAGGTTATGTTGACTGTGCCTTGAGTAAAACTGAAAATAATAATTTAATGGGAAGCAAAATAGAACTGTATAATTCATTTTTTCAAAATCCCATGTGGATAAAAGTGCTAGTACTGTTCCATGACAAATTTTAGAAAAGTAGACTTTAATGATGTTGTAGCGGCTTGTTTATGTGAACCTATTAACAGTTAGGATGTAAGTTTCTCCATCACAAATAGGATACAGGATCTGAAGCCTGACAGTGACTGAAGGTCAAAACACAGAGACAGATCAGCCAAGGTTGAGATGAGTAATCGGCGTGGGGATGCTGTGCGGGTAATAACCCGTGGACCCGAAGGATTCAGAAACTTCAACAGAAACTGGATCCTCGAGGCATGATCAAAGCCTGGCTCTGACACCGAGGAAGCTTTGAGGATGGGAAGCACACACCGGACCCCTGGGGTACAGTCAGGCAAAATGAGGTGCTGGAAATCGGTGTGGGAGACAATCAGGCAGACCAACCCTGGGTCAACAACAGCAGGCAAACTTGACCCTCTTGCTGGCCAGGCACCAAGCAAAGCACAGTTCCCTGGGAGGGGCAGGCAAGCATTCCCACAAGGCCCAGCTATGAGCAAGGGCAGGCTGGTCAGGTCAGGCCAAGGTCAGAAGGTCAAGCTCTCCAAGGCAACCACAACACACAGAAAGGCCATGGCCTGCTTTTGCCTCTCACCATAGGGGACAAAGGATTTTTGTTGCTTTTAATAAAATTCTCAGGCTGCATTGGCAATTCCTATTGTTTTCTAAAAAATTCATTTTTCGTAAAAATTAGGCTCTGCCATCCCCATGTTTTCCAAAACACTGGAAATATGCAGAAGTTTTATTAACATTTCTTTTGAAAATAAGTTTATGGTCTTATGTAAAACTGATTCATGTTTAATGTAAAAAAATTCACACAATCTAGAAATGGAAAGTAAAGAAACTCTAACTGACAGAAATAACAACTCTGTGCATGTGTCTGTACATATATTCTTCTAAATATATCTTTATGCACATATTGCTTTTAATATTTAAGTTTTTACATATGGTAAAATATATATAACATGAAATTTATCATCTTAACCATTTTTTTCCTTTTTTTTATTTTATTTTTTTTTATTTCAGCATATTATGGGGGTACAGATGTTTAGGTTACGTATGTTGCCCTTGTCCCCCCTCCCCCCAAGTCCGAGTTTCAAATATGTCCATTCTTCCGGTGGTGCGCATTGCATTCTTTGTGTATGCATATACCCATCTCCTCCTCCCTCCTCCCCCTCCCCCTCCTCCTGCCCAACATCCAATAGATGTTATTCTTATATGTGCACTTATGTGTTGATCAGTTAATACCAATTTGATGGTGAGTACATGTGGTGCTTGTCTTCCCATTCTTGGGATACCTCACTTAGTAGAATGCGTTACAGCTCTA
>CAUYSK010070354.1:0-21089 GCA_963575035.1 Avahi laniger | reverse complement strand
TTAGAAAGCAACAAATAATCTTTATTTGTATATGACATCATGTATGTAAAAATATTAAAGAATATACAAAAAAGTAATAGTGAAAAGTTTCAGAATTTAAGGTCAATATGTAAAAATCAATTGTATTTCTATATATTAGGAATGAATAATTAGAAAATGAAATTAAAACCAACTCCAATTATAATAGTATTAAAAACACTAAGTAACAAATTTAACAAAAGATATTCAAGATGTCTATAAAAAAATTGCAAAGGGATATTAAAGAAGAATGAATTGAGAGTTCATGGACTCGAAAATCAGTGTTGTTATGATGGCAACCCTCCCCAAATTAATAAAATTACTGTCTTAGAAGGCTTTTGTTTTTAAAAAGAAAACTGACAAGCTTATTTAAAAATTTATATGAAATGGCCTAGTGTATGTGAAAAAGTTTTGAGGAGGAAGAACAAAGTTGGGGTAATGATACTACTTGATTTCAAGACTTACTAAAAAGCAACAATAATTAAAGATAGATATGTAAATCAATGGAAGAAGATCGAGTCCAAAAGTTAATCCATATTTTCACGGTCAATTTTGACAATTTTGACAATGATACAAAGGTAGTTCAATGTGAGAAAAAGATACTGTTTTTACTAAATAATGTTGTAATAGCTGAATCTATATATGGACCCAAAGAAAACTTCAGCCCATATCTCACACCATTTACCAAAATGAACTTAAGATAGATCATTATTCTAAATGTAAGAGCAGAAGCTCTAAACTTCTAGAATAAAATTCTAGAAATTCTTTGACATGTGATGTTAGGCACAGATTTCCTAGACATAAATTATGAGGGAAAAAGATGATAAGTGGACTTCATCAGGGTAGCCTTATTATGGCTACCCTTGCTTCTTAAGTGAAAAGATTGGATTTTCCTTCTGGGGGAGCTGACCAACCCATGAGGAAAGAACTGGCTCCGAAAGACAGGAGTTCCCTAATAATACAGCCCATGTGATGTCCTGAAGAGTGGATTCCTCTTGTTGACTTGTCTAGTCAAAGTACACTCAGTGTTCTGTCTGTTTAGGACACTTTTGATTTCAAGAAAACAGCCAAGGATCACTAGGTAGTGAAAAAAGATTATAACATGGAAAAGGATCTATATGAAAGAGAAAATGTTATGAGGCAGCAGGTTTACCACATGGCTCTGTTTGTGTTGTGGGCCCCTCTAACTAACAAACATGTTGGGAAAAAAACAACTTGTTTCTAGGTTTTTGATTGAAAAATTCTGGAAACGAGAACAATTTCTGCTGAACTTTCTCATATATATTTTTGCCCCTTCTTTTTTCATCTCCAATTACATGCCTCAGATGGGTTTTTGAACTGTTGGCTGCAACTCAGAAGTAAGCAATGGCAGCAGCAACTCACTCAAGCAGAACTCAGGAAAATGCCAGAGGTATTAGCAACAGGGGGAAGCCCATAGCTGTAAACTAGACCTTCTACTCCACTCGCTACTCCGGGCTCAGCTCCTTGAGGGGGCATATGCGGTGAGGCAGCAAGACACTTAAGAGCATGTGCTCTGCAATTGCATGTGCAAGTGGAATGATATTGCTGAATGCGGTCATGCAGAGCCATCAGCATGGAAGCCAAGGAGAGGCAGAGTGAGAACATGCCAGCTTCAGGCAGCTGGCTCTGAATGGAGGGTGTCTGTAGTTCCAGTCTTGGGAGGATCTGTGCTAAAAGCAGAAGATGATTCTCTAAATAACTTACCAGGCTATGGGCCAGGATACTGGTAATTATAGGGTAGCTTGACCTTGACTGTGGATGGAACTTCACCTGGTGCTAGCGCCAGGCTGATCTTAAGAAGGCGGAGCCCTGTGGCTTTGTACTACCCTCTTATTAATGAGGTGTGGTGGGGAGAGGGAGTCCTGTGAGGCCAGGCCACCCATTTGATTGGTGTTGAATTTGGTTTGAGTTTACTTAAATGCATTGAAGGTTTTCATTTTGTTGTTTGGGGTGGGATTGAAGATTCAAGTCTTGACTAGAATTGCTACTTCAGCATAATACTCTTTTATGGCTGTGACAGATTTAGCTCTCATTCCTGATTCATTCCCCCAAACTTCTCTGTATTTAGTGTTAAATTTTGCTCCCTGACACATATCTTTTTTTGCAAAATGTTTCAGTCACATTATTGTAATTGCCTCTGAGGTCCCCGAAGTCCTCTAGAAAAGGTGGAAAATGCATGAAATAGTAGAGTAGCAGAAAGATGAACTTTGAAATTTGGAGGTAAAAGGCTTCCATAGGAGGCATCGATATGTGAATTTATTACTATGTGACTTTGGGCAAGTCATATGTGCCCTGACTTTATTATCTGTAAAATGGGAATATGAAAACATCTTTAGAGCTTTGTGACTTCAACTACTTGACTTTAGCCTAGTGCCCAGGCTAGAGATAAGGACCTCTTTGTAAGCTATCAGAAAGATGCTCTGACTCCCATGCTTAGCTATTAACTGTTTGTCAATGGCTAACGCCTAGCAGTCTTTCATTATCTGTCTGTCAGGCAAACTTAGCATTAACCAGTCAATTCCTCTGTCTCTGAAGTATTACTTTCAAAGGTTTTAATCAATGCATCTACAACAATGTTCCTCTCTACAAGGACATATTCCTAGGTCACCACCAATGAAATCTTTAGCAATTGAGCAGTCAGTGTGTGACACGGACTATCCATGCAGACTCTATCAATCAGGATTGTGATCTCTTCACCCACCAGAAAATGAGTAGAATCAGTCTCTAGTCTCTGTCTTACTGAATGTTTAGTTGGACTACAATTGTTACCACATGCATTGGTCCAGATCCTCTGAGAAGCAGATGCCATGACAAGATTAGATATGTAACACCTGTCAGGGAAATAGGGAGGGAGCTAAAAGAAGCTGGGAGAGCCATCAGAGTGGCAAGGCTGATAGAGAATTCTTGAGCCAAATGCCATGGAGGGGTCTCACATTTGGTGGAAATAGGCCTGCTTTAATATCTCTGTTGCTTGCTGTCATTGGCTAGGTGTAACCTGTGGAAAGCATGGCTTCAGTGCAAATGTGGTAATAATTGATTTCAGAGTGCAGTAGCAGGGATGATCAGTCATTCACACTTCCCAAAGTAGTATATCTGAGAAATGCATTTTCATGATCACCAGAAGGAACTTAAATATAAATCACTAATGCTTATTTCATCTAAATAATTCCTTAAAATATAATTTGTTGTTTGAAGCAAAATTAGAACCACATATTATGGGGTTTTTAACATGGTAAAATAAAATATGTAACAATGATGGCACAAAAGATAGAAAAGGAAATGGAAGTGTACTCTTTTAAGGTTCTTCACATCATGCACAGAGTGTTAAAATATTATTTCAAGTTAAATTTTGATAAAATAAAGTTGCATATTGTCAATGCTATTAGCAACCATCAATAAAATCAGATATAGATAATCAGTCAACAGAGGAGATGAAAGAGAATACTAAAAAGTACTCAAATAATCCAAAAGAAAGCAGGAAAAAAGGAGAAAAAAGCAACAAAGACCAGACCATATGGGATGAGTAGAAAACAAATAGCAAGAGTGTAGGCTTAACTCAATAATTACATTGAATATAAATAGTCTAAACATGCCAATTAAGAGACAAAAAAAGTTACACTGGATAAAAAAAAAGTCAAAACCTAACTATATGCAGTTTAAATAAATCATGCTTTAAATATAAAGACTTTTTTTTAAAAAAAAAAGATGGGAAAAGATTCACCATACAAAACTAAATCATAAGAAACCTGGAATAGCTATATTAATTTATGACACAATAAACTTCAGCATTTAGAATATTAACAAAGACCATTAGAGATATTTTAAACACATAAAAATTATAAATGTGTACCCTGCTAATAACAGAACTTCAAATACATAAAGCAAATATTGACAGAATTGAAAAAAGATATACAAAAATTCACAACCCAAGTTGTGAGATTTCAACACTCCTCTTTAGTAATTGATAGAACAAGTAGACTAAAAATTATTATGGACATAGAAGACTTACATAACATTATCAACTTACACGAACAAAATGACATTTATAGAACATCTTAACAACAATAGAATACAGATTTTTTTCAAATGCACATGGAAAATTCACCAAGATAGACCATATGCTGGGACATTAAACAAGTTTCAATAAATTTAGAAGTACTGAAAACATACAGAATATGTTCTCTGACAACTGTGGAATTAAATTAGAAACTAGGAACAGATCTTTGCAAAATCTCCAAATATTTGGAAGTTGAACTGCACACTTGTAAATAATCCAATTGTTGAGAAAGAAACCATGGCAAAAATTAGAAAATATTTTTTAACTGAATAAAAATGAAAAAAAAATGCTCAGCATTGTACGATTTAGCTAAAGCAGTTTTTGGAGAGGAATTTAGAATTTTAAATGCTCATGTAAGAGAAGAAAAGTTTAAAATCCATAACCAATGATTTTTAACCTAAAAGCCTAGAAATGGAAAAGCAAACTGAACCAAAGTAAGTAGAAGGAAAGAAATGACAAAGATGAAGTGTAAATGAAATAGAATATCAACAATTAATAGAAAAAATTCAATGAAAATAGAATTTGAACCTTTTAAGAGATAATAAAATAAATAAAATTTTAGTTAGGCTGATCAAGAAAAAGATCTAAAACAAAATTAATAATATCCAAGGTGAAAGAGGGTCAATCACTACAGATCCTACAGACATTAAAAATAATAAAGGAATATTATGAACAACTTTATGCCAATAAAGTCAACAACTTGGAGGAACTGGAAAATTCTTTGAAAGATACAAATTAGTAAAATTTACAAAAGAGGAAATAGAAACTCTGAACAGTTCTTAATCTATTAAAGAAATGGAATTTGTTCTTAAAATACTTCACAAAGGGAATTCCAGGGTAAGAAGGCTTCAAAGTTGAATTCTTCAAAATATTTAAGATCAAAATGTAGATAAACGGTAATATTGAAAAAAAAATTGGAGTGCAAGAGTACAATTTGTTTAAAGTCATTTTCAGTTCTTTTTTCCCTTGAATGCACAGTTATACTCCTCTTGAAATTCTTTTATTTTTAACCTTCATATTTACTAAATAAATATTTATTAAAGTCAATTTTTATACCTCATGTACATCTACAAGTGTGGTATTACTATCCCTGGTTTTCAGATAGGGACACCATCTCTAAATGATGTTAAATAACTTTCTCAAATTCTCAT
This sequence comes from Avahi laniger, assembly GCA_963575035.1. Lineage (NCBI taxonomy): Eukaryota > Metazoa > Chordata > Mammalia > Primates > Indriidae > Avahi > Avahi laniger. The sequence continues at coordinate 15,842 of CAUYSK010070354.1, read as the reverse complement.
GGCTAATGAATTATAGAGTTGGAATTTGATTCCAGGTCTGTTTGTCCCCAAATCTTGCTCTGAGCTATTACAATTGGGTTTTTCTTTTTTTTTACATTTCTGTTGGTCAATTTTCTTCTTCCATTTTCTAATTGTGATTATTTTTTGAAAGATTTAGTTCTTAACCCTTGACTATTCTGTCTTTAAATATTTCTGCTTATATCAATTCATCATTCTTCTGTGATCACCTATATTTAGCCAATTCTCCAGTTTGTATTTTGACTCCTTTTCTTCCCAGCTCTAATCCTTTATTGCCAGTTTTTTTTTTTAACGTATCATTTCCTTTTGAAAGTTTTTGACAGCATTTCATCATCTAGACTAAAAGCCAGTTGCTTATTCTCCCCACTCCTTATTTGTTCATTTCTGCCATTCTACTCACAGTTCCTTGGGGTCAAAATTTTAGTAAGATTTGATTTGACCCTCTTCTTCAAAACATAGAGATATCAAATCCTTTTCTTTCATGATGTTATCTCTTGATACTGTTCTTACTTTACTATTTCTACTGTTTGTGACAACTTCTTCTCCTTTTTTTTTTCTCTTTTTTGAGACAGGATCTCACTCTGTCACCCTGGGTAGAGTGCAGTGGCATTATCATAGCTCACAGCAACCTCAAACTCCTGGGCTGAACCTATCCTCTTGCCTCAGCCTCCCAAGTATGTGGGACTACAGGCGAGTGCCACCACGCCCAGCTAATTTTTCTATTTTTTGTAGAGATGGGATCTCACTCTTGCTCAGGCTGGTCTTGAACTTCTGAGCTCAAGAAATCCTCCTGGCTTGGCCTCCCAGAGTGCTAGAATTACAGGTGTGAGTCACCGTGCCTGGCCATTGTGAAATTTTAATTGATCTTCTTGCCTTTAGTCTCTCTGTGTTTTAGCTGACCCTGTATACCATTGAAGTCTAAAACATCCCTTTCACCCAAGGACATCGATTTGAAGAATAATAACATTAATACTTTTTATGCCTTCTATGCTATATGTTCTACATACTAGAAACTGCATCATGTGTGATTATTACTCCCATTTTAAGACAAGTAATTTGAAGCTCAAGAGAGATTAAGCAAAATTTGCAAGACCACACCAATAATAAGTGACAGAGCCAGTAATTGTAGAGGTTGGTTTGATCCTGGAGTTGATGCTCTGAAGACATACAGAGAGCATAGAGCTTACCATTTAACTGGGATATATTTCATAGTGAAAGTGGGTGCTACTAATAATTCTTCTGGGATAATAGATGTAAAATGAGACCATTCCAAACAAACCAGGACTTCTAATACCACATTAACACGACTCCCTACTTTTTCTCCAATAAAAATGGGAAGGTTTGGGTAGATGTCTGTTTCTGAGACAAAGAAGATATGTTAATCTTTGTACTTGTTGAGTTCAGGGTAACAACAGAGCATCCTACTGGAACATTTTAGTAGAGATGTCATATACACAGGGCAAGTAATTAACAGAAAGATAAAATAAATTTAGGAACTAACAATGTAGCGAATGCTTTTAAAGTCATGAGATGAGATTGCCAAACAGGTAAGAAAGAAGAGGAACAGATGATTGAGAACTGGACACTGCCAAAATTTTGAAATGAAAGATGAGGAAAGAGGATAAAGAGACAGAATAGGAGATTCCTCTGTTAGACTGTAAACCCCTTTAGGAAATCAACCATTTCTTTTCAATCCCTTTACTTAGCATTTTAGTAAGCCAAATACACATATTAAAAACCAATTTAACATTAAATACAATGCAAACCATATGACTTCTGGCAGATAAATTTAATTTTATGCCCATCCTTTTTTTTTATTTCTGCATATTATGGAGGTACAAATGTTTAGGTTACGTACGTTGCCCTTTCCCCGCCCCCCAGTCAGAGATTCAAGCATGGCCATCCCCCAGATCGTGTGCATCGCACTCATTATGTATGTTTATACCCATCCGATTCTGCCCCCTCCCATCTGCCCAACGCCCAATAAATGTTATTCCTATACGTGCACTTAGGTGTTGATCAGTGGAACCAATTTGCTGGTGAGTACATGTGGTGCTAATTTTTCCATTCTTGACATACTTTGCTTAGTACAATGGGTTCCAGCTCTATCCAGGATAACACAAAAGGTGCTATATCACCATTGTTTCTTATAGTTGAATAGTATTCCATGGTATACATATACCACATTTTATTAATCCACTCATGTATTGATGGGCACTTGGGCTGTTTCCACATCTTGACAATTGTGAATTGTGCTGCTGTAAACATTCGGGTGCAGATGTCTTTTTTATAGAATGTCTTTTGTTCTTTTGGGTAGATGCCCATCCTTAGAGCCTAATCAAAATCATTTAAAATGAAGACATTTCAGCTGCCATCTTTTCTCTCTGGACAGACTCTCTGACTCTTTTTGTTGAAATTGTGGCTTATTCTTGGATTTATCTTGTGCAGACTGAAAGGTATTGCCTTCCCCAACACTTGTGTGCAGTTTGATGGTCTACTAGACATTTGAGGGTTAATGCATGTGCCATATGTACAAACACTCTGTACTGTACATGCATTTACCACACGAATATGTTATAATCCATGTCTCACATATGTTTTAATGTTAGCAATAAATAGAATAAGGAAGCCATTATACAGAGATTCAAGTTTTGGAAAAAGGACAATTTTTCACAAAAGTAACTTAATCAAGAATATTTATTTCCATGCTTCTCTCTGCTTATATTGGAGCAAGTCAACAGTGAAAATGATTTAGAGAAGCCCTGGTTCATTTGAAAATGAAGTTCCCATGGAAACCATCTCTGAAGTGACAAAAACCTCAGAAGAACTTTCTCTGGTGTTGCATCCGGCATACAAGAATCCTCTAAAGCTCCTAGAGGAAAGTGAATATTTAATGAACTCCTGAGGTCCTTTTGCCCTTGGGACTCAAGAAGAGATTGCCTTGTAAGATTTATGTTAATTTTTTGATGATGGACTATTTTCTCTATTTCCTAAGTATGTGTACTGGGATTTAGAACAGGACTTGGGATTCATTAGAGTTACTCTGGGACGTGGACAGTCATAAGTGTATATTGACTAATGAGATGTCATCATCGCTGAGACTTAGCTGAGGGTGAGCAAGCCCTCACCGATGTATGTGTGTGTTCTCATAAACATACACTGTGCAGTGGTTTTAGTTGGACTCGCCTGGAAGAAGATGGACTTCTGCCTTGTGTTATGATTTTGAAAATTCTCCGAGAGTACTCTAGCCCTGAACTTTGACCATAACATATATAACCAATCTGCTAAATGAAGCTTGAATTTCCCCAAATAGAGATCTATTTCTTGGCTATGAAATCTGTTATCCTAAATATATAAAAATTCCTGATAAGGAGTGTAGAATGCAAGTTGCTACACAAAGCTTTATGAGTCATCATCTCAGTCTCAGTCAATAACCTACATTATGTAATTTGTGATTGTCTAAATCCTCAGCAAGGTCTCTTGCCCCTCTGTCCTGTTACTATGATCAGAATTTTCTCCCTTAGAGTCAGTAATTTGATTTAAAGTACGGCATTTAAAGTACAGGATGAAAATGTGATTCCTTGGAAGGGTCCTGCATTAAGCCATGAATGTCCAATGTTTCAGTGAAGTAATTGATCTTACCAAGCAAATGCTTTTAAAGTCTCTTCTGAGCATTGCTCAAACATCAGATTACTCCATTTAAAATTGAAATCTGTATCTCTGCCTTTTCTGCCCTTGCTTTCCTTTTCTTCTTAGCACTTTTCACATTACATGTTTTCCTTCTTTCTTTTATGTATTTCCTGTCTTCTTTCACTTGAATGAAAATTCCATGTGAGTAGGAATTATTTTTTTTCCCACTGAATAATAACCAGGACTTAAAAGAGTTTCTGGGGCATAGTAGATGCTCATTACATATTTGCCGAAGGAATGTCGTTCTTGTTCACATCTTTCTTCAATTCCCTATTATCTGACATAGTGACTGCAGGGTCTATTCCCTGGCCTTCAGATATGATAAAAGTTGATATTAGTAATATGGCACGTATTTGTTTTAAATCACCAACCTTAAACTGCATGAACAGTAGTGGAGGAAAATCAGAGAAGGTTTCTTTATTTTTGAATCTGGAGAAGTTCAAATCATTCTTGGTATATTTTGAATGCAAGTGAAATAACGAATCTCCTCCTCTGAAGTTCAATTCCCCCTAACGTGACCTTTCCTAGCTCTAACACTTTTTATCATCCTTTACAATTACTTCTTTTTATCAATATCAAGAATCTCATGAGATGCTTGTAAGTAAAAATGCTGCTTCAGAAAACTCATTATCACTTACAGGGAGGTAGGGTAGCCAGTGATCAAGACCATGAATTTTGAAGCTGGACAGACCAAGGTTTGACCAAGATTCTGGAATCTATTAGCTGTGTGTGCTCCTCACTTTTAATGTGGAGATTAACAGGGATAATTTATAGAGGTTGTCGTAGGTAATACATGAGTCATTCACACATTGCTGTTGGACCCTTGCTATCCCTGTGAGGGTGCTGGGTCAGATATAGTGTTTGGTACACGGTAAGTGCTCAGTACAAGGTAGCAAAATATTTTTTCTTACAGTGCTTTGCTCTTAATCATGCTTAAAAATATGAATGGAAGAACAGATCATTAAAAGCCACATGAAGCATTATCAAGGGCATAAACAAACATTTCTTCTTCCTTAAGGAAGATGGTGTCTGGGCAGTGGCCCTGCGGGAGCCTCTATAACTAGCTCGCTGTGGTTGCTAATCTTGAACAAACCTCTTTAGTCTCCTGTTATCTGTGGTGTTAGGAAAGGATGCTGTCTCATCCCTAGGACAGTGGCCTCCAGGCAAAGTCACAATCAGAGTTCATATTTTTCAGCTCAGCAAGAGAACCAAGACTAAACTAGACATTTTGATTCTCAAGGTGTAGAAGCAGAAGCAGAGGGGTCTGAGCTCCAAGCTGTCTGTCACCTTTTCAGCAGGGCCCTGAAAGAGACAGATGAGAGGCAGTAGAGACAGCACTGCGGCTCCAAGCTGAAGGGGGTGAGTTCCCGCCTGCCCCGCCGGGTGCTGCAGCAGAGTGGCTAACGGCTCAACCCAGGGGAGCCAGCCGGCCTGAGTCCACCTGCTGCTGCAACCCGGTAGCTTTGGGACTTTGTGCAAGTTCCTTAGCCCAGTGTCCTCCTCTGTAGAAGGGGGAGAGTCGTAACGCCCCATGGCATTTAGAATAATTCTTATCCCATGGATAGTGCTCAGTAAATTTTTTTTTCTTTTCTTTTCCTTCCCACCCCCTTAACTTCCATTAACTTTCACGGTGTATAGCCTCTCTCTCTCTCTCTCTTTCAGTGACTCTTTCTTTTTCCCTTGCAGACCCTCCTAGAGGAGAAGCTGCTGAGAACTCCTCTTCTGTGACAGAGTTTATCCTCTCGGGCTTAACTGACCAGCAGGAACTCCAGATCCCCCTCTTCTTCCTGTTTCTAGGTTTCTACGTGGTCACCGCTGTGGGGAACCTGGGCTTGATAACCCTGATTGGGCTGAGCTCTCACCCGCACACTCCCATGTACTTCTTCCTCTTCAACTTGTCCTTCATAGATTTTAGTTATTCCTCTACTCTCACCCCTAAAATGCTGATGAGTTTTGTTTTAAAAAAGAACATCATCTCCTATGCAGGGTGTATGACTCAATTTTTTTTCTTCTGTTTTTTTGTCTTTTCTGAATCCTATATCCTGTCAGCGATGGCATATGACCACTATGTCGCCATCTGTAACCCACTGTTGTACGTGTTCACCATGTCTCCCCAGGCGTGTTTGCTCCTTTTGTCAGGTGTCTATGGGATGGGGGTTTATGGGGCTGTGGCCCATATGGGAAACATAATGTCTATGAGCTTTTGTGCAGACAACCTTGTCAATCACTATATGTGGGACATCATTCCCCTCCTTGAGCTCTCCTGCAACAGCTCTTACGTAAATTTGCTGGTGGTCTTTATTGTTGTGACCACTGGCATTGAAGTGCCCATTGTTTCCATTTTTATCTCGTACGGTTTCATCCTTTCCAGCATTCTCCACATTAGCTCCATGGAGGGCAGATCCAAAGCCTTCAGTACTTGCAGTTCCCATATAATTGTGGTATCTCTTTTCTTTGGGTCAGGAGCTTTTATGTACCTCAAACCACCTTCTATTTTACCCCTTGATCAGGGGAAAGTGTCCTCAATTTTCTATACTGCTGTGGTGCCCATGTTCAACCCCTTAATCTATAGCCTGAGGAATAAAGATGTCAAAGTTGCCTTGAAGAAAACTTTGAGCAGGAAAATCTTATCTTGAAAATAATTGCTAAAGGGGATCAGAGTGTTAATCAGAGTGTTTCTTTTACTAGTTTTTCAGTGAGGGAGACAAATGCGAGTGCTTTCTCCCCTATACTTAGAGAAAATTTTTAACTCTTGTTCTTAAGCATGTTTACTCTCCACTCCTTACCCACTCCATCTATTCTAACCATTATTTTATGAAAGTAGTTTCTATAATTATGAAAGGTTTAATCTTTATGGGCCTACAAAATCATTTAATCCAGCGTCCTCATACAACACACACTTGAGACTCACAAATATTTAGTAGGCTGCCCGTGGACACATACGTACTTAGTGCCACAGCCAAAACTGGAATCCAGTTTTTCGAATTTTAATCCACTCGGCTCAGCTTTCCTTTAGCCTTACTTCCTTGTTCCATTTTTTTCCTTGGCATATTTCATTTTAAAGTTTATTTATTAATTTTTGTATTTAAATAAATCTATTTGCAGAGATGTCACACGACTTTTCAAGGGTTAATTTTTAGAATATTATTTTTGAAAGAGTGTTGGAGGTGAAAAATTTGATTGATTTGATATTGATAAAAGGATAAGAGAAGTATATTACAAATTTTGAGGTGTGTGAGTGGGAACTATGTTAGGTTCCTTATAGAATCAAGTGTGGTGCCCATTGAGATGGTGTGCAAAGCTTCTAAGAGAGAGATATACAGATTCAAGGGAGTTAAAGATGCTGAATAGAAGCTTCATTTTTTATTTACAGACCAAAGGAGATAGAATTGAGAGCCTTATTTCACAGGTCTGAAGAATGTAAATTAGTAATAGATAACTTTGGATGTCAGTGAGCCCTTAGAGCCATAACAACAGCTAGTTATTAGGAGTGTCAATTGCCATTATATCTTAAGGCATCGCATATATCTGTGATCTTCTAATAGTAGGGCACAGGGAAAGGGATGGTGGTCTTAGGAGAGGTCATGTATTCATAGTATTGGGTAAACAGAGGTGCGGCTTTATAGACAGAATCAGAAGAACAATTTTTTGGTATGAACACATTATTAGTGATAACAGTTCTTTCAGAAGCAATGGTATGTGAACTGGTTGGAAGATAATTTAACTTCTGAACTTTTCTTAGGAAGATCTCTTATATTAGAAAAAGGAAACTTTAGATAAATGTTTAGTTTTTTCATAATATTTATGTTCAATTAGAATGTGATAAAAGCAATGGCAGTATAGGGGAGGCTTGTGCTTTCTGTAATATAGAAGAGGGGAAGATCACTGAATTCGGGACCCTTGCAGATTGAGGGTGTAGTGGGGGTGGCGGAGAAGCAGTGCAATATAAACGCCCACCCTTTTTAAATTGAAGTGTAAGTTTATATAGCAAAGTCCACACACATTAAATGCTCAATGAATTTTTTTTCACATCTATAAGGTTATGGTTACATACTACCACCTAGACTAAGATGTAGAAGATTTTCATCATTTTAGAGTATTCCTGCCTACTTTTTCCCAATAAATACTGCTCCCCATTCTCTTCCTGAAAATATCCACTATTCTTATTTTTATCATCACAGATTTATTTTTCTCATTCTTGAGCTTCATATAAATGTTAAATAGTGCATTTACTTTTTAATATCTGTCTTCTTCACTTTAATATAGAGTGTTCTGTGAGCTTCATCCATAACATTGTTCTTGATTACTGCTGTTTAGTATTCCACTGTGTGAATATAGAGCAATTTACTTATCAGTTAGCCTCTTTTTTTTTTTTTTGAGACAGAGTCTTGCTTTGTTGCCCTGGCTAGAGTGAGTGCCGTGGCGTCAGCTTAGCTCACAGCAACCTCAGACTCCTGGGCTCAAGCGATCCTACTGCGTCAGCCTCCCAAGTAGCTGGGACTACAGACATGCGCCACCATGCTCGGCTAATTTTTTCTATATATTTTTAGCTGTCCAATTAATTTCTTTCTATTTTTGGTAGAGACGGGGTCTCGCTCTTGCTCAGGCTGGTCTCGAACTCCTGAGCTCAAACAATCCTCCTGCCTCGGCCTCCCAGAGTGCTAGGATTACAGGCGTGAGCCACTGCGCCCGGCTCAGTTAGCCTCTTAATGGACATTTGGCTTATTTTCAGGTTCTGTTTATTACTAATAAAGCTGCTATAAACTTTCTTGAACATGTATTCTATTTGAAATGTATACATTTCTCTTGGATATGTACCTAGATATGGATTTACTGGGTCAGAGGGTAGGCATGTGTTTAGGCTTCTAAATACTACCAAATTGTCTTCCAAAATATTTAAATTGATTTTCAGTCTTGTCTTCAATTTACGGAAAAGGGTGCTAATCATCCTTATGAACACATGTTATTTTCAGTATTTTTGATTTTAACTACTTTGTTGGGTATGTTGTAAAATATTGCTTTAGTCTTTTGTTTTTTACATTTTCTAATAAATAATGATGTTGGACACTTCTTAAATGTTCATTAGGTATATGGTTATCATTATTTGTGAAATGCCTATTCCAGGCTTTTGTCCACTTAAAATAGTGTTGTTAGTCTATCTCTTATTTGAGTTTTAAAAAGCATATTCTGGATATCAGTCCTTTTTCAGACACATACATTGCAGTTATCTTTGCTCCGTCTGTGGCTTGGCCATTTACACGGATGCTGTTAATGATGTCACTGGTAACAAGTGTTTTAGTTTTCATGAAGTTCAATTTATCAACTTTTTCTTTTACTGTTAGTGCTTTGTCTTGTTTAATTTCTTCCTACTACATAGTCACAAAGTTATTTTTATGTTTTCTTTTGAAAACTTTATGATTTTTTTCTTTAATTTAGATTTTTGATCAATTTCAAATCAGTTATGTATGGTGTAAGGTAAGGCTTATTTTTTTATGAAGATATTAAATTGGTTCAGTATCATGTTTTGAAAAGACCCTCTCTCATCTCTAAATTGTATTGGCTATATTTGTGTGGGCCTACTTGAAGATCAAGTGACAATATTATTTTAAGACTAGTTGGAGAAAAGTTGGCTTGGGGCCAAAGCGCTGTTTTCTACCAGTACAATAGGAAATAACAGTAATAAAAACAGACATTCTTGCCTTGTTTTCAGGTGGAATTAAATTTATGCCTAGGAATTTGATATCTTTTATTCTATTTTAAATGAATTTTTGAAATTTAATTTTCAATCATTTATTACTAGTATGTAGAAATACAGTAGATTTTTGTATGTTGACTTTGTATCAGCAACCTTGCTAACTTTACTTACTCTAATTGTTACTAAAATTGACAAAAGATGAAATAAGAATTCTTATTTATTTGTATTTCTGTGTATATAGTCATGTCATCTGCAGATAAAGACAGGTTTTATTCTTCCTCAGTGATATTTATATCTTTTATTTCTTTTATTTTCTTTATTACACTAAGACCTCCAATACAATGGTGAATAGAGATGAGAATAATAGATATCCTTGTCTTGTTTCTGACCTTTGGGTAAAAGCATTGAAGCTTGCACTGTTGAATATGGAATTTTATGAAGCTTTTTTTCTTTTGTAGATGGCAATAATTAGACTCAGCAGGGGTTGTGGTTAACAACTTCCATTTAAAAAGTAATATTTTTTTTCTTGAGAATACATGTTCATGGTAAAAAATTAAACCCTATCAAAAAGTATGTAGTAAATTAAGTCTTCCTTTCCCTTCAATTCTTCCATGTTTATGTTCTTCCTCCTAAATGCAACTATTCCCAGAAATAATATAGGTATATACAAGCATGTCTGTATAGCTATTTCTATTTATTTACATCTATCTATTATCTATCTATTTATATATCTAGAGACCCTCTTTTGTTTTAAAGTTCTGTAAAGGGGCATTTAGGGATATATCTTCCAATAGAAATGGTTTAAAGAGGAGGGAGAACAGTACATTACTGGACAAGAAGAAGAAGGATCCAAGGTAGAAGAGGCATGGGTGAAGGCTGAACAGGAAGGAAGAGGAGAGTGGAGAACAGAGGAGACAACAAGCCAGCCATGGTCATTTTCATTTTGGCTCTGGCAACATTTTGGTGCCTCCTGATTTTCTGTCTCCACCCCATGGTTTGATTACCTGTATCTCTGTTTGGCTGTTGCTGTGTTGGGGTAAGAGACATTAAGTGCTTAACGTGCCAGGATAGCAAACATTTTCAATTCAACAAACATTCATACATTTATATATTAAATTATTTATCTATTTAAAAAGATAGGACTTGGTTTCAACTAAGAGATAAAGGGCTTAGAAGTTATCACTCTTATCCTCACAACAAGTGAAAAGCTAAACAAACAGAAAATCAACTACTCTTCTTAGCTCCATTACAAAATTGAGGTCACAGGACAAGCTGACTCCCTGTAAAGAGAGAGAGGTGAGAAGAGATTCACGGTCTACCTGGAAAAGAAGCTGCTGGTTAATATATATAGACACATATACCCTGAAGTGGTAATTGATGAATCACTGCAGGCTCAGTGTGGAGTAGCTTGAAAGGTAAAAACTCCCAGGGTCCTAGTCTTAGGGGAAACCCTAAGGGAATTTTTTTGGGAATTTTTACCTCCAGTAGCCCCACCAGGGTCTCATAGCGAAGATCAGGGAAAATTTCCTCAGCTTTGGAGAGAGGGAGGGGAAATGTAGCCATTTGAAGTACTCTCAGAGCTTTCTGTTCTCTGCTTGATCTCCCAGAAAACTACTATATCACAGTATAAACAATGTTGGGGGAGGGAAATACACAACTCCAGACCCTTCCTGTTCCCTTTGACTTCCTGTCTCACCTAAGGGGTGTAAAGATCACTTATGAAAGTCATAGCCGCAGAGAATAGGCACACTGAAAGACTGAGACCTAATCATAGCAACAGAGAATGTTTTGCCTCCCTCTACCTTACCATCACATCAATAAATCTGCTGTATAACATGGGTCAGAGATGAAAGAACTGCAAGGCCCAGACTCTATTTAATAGAGTTTCTGCGGGAATTTCAAGGTAACAGGGGAGACAAAAATGACACTAGAGGCAATTGAAGCCTTAGATACCTACAGCTACAGTAAATACAGCGTAATTCCCGGCCAGATAAACATGAAACCTCACATTAAACCACACACTAAAACCTTACACTAAAGTTCTATTTGCCTCAGTTCCTATTACCCAATGCATCCTGTCTAGTTTTCAACAAAAAGTTTTCAGCAAAGCATGCTGAACGGCAAGATAAAGTCTGAAGAGAGAAAACAAGGATTCATACTTAGATATAGCAAGGATGTTGGAATTGTCAGACTGGGGATTTAAAATGGCAGTGATTAGTATGCTGAGAGCGCTAATGAAGATAGTGGACAACAGGCAAGAACAGATGGATAATGTAAGCAGAGTGATAAAAACTCTAAGAAAAAATCAAAAGAAAATGCTGGGGAAAAACAAACCACTGTAACAGAAATAAAAAATGCCTTTGACAGACTTATCAGTAGACCGGGCATGGTAGAGGAAAGAATCAGTGGTCTTAAAGCTACGCCAAACAGAAATTTCCCAAACTCAGATGTCAAGAGAAAACAACTGAAAAAGTGGAACAGAACTCATAAGAACTGTGAGGCAATTATAAAATGTGTGACATATACATAATGAAAATACCAGAAGAAAGAGAGAAAGGAATGGAAGAAATAACAGTAGAAATATTTGAAATAATAGTAGTTGAAAACTTTTCCAAAATTAATAAAACATCAAACCATAGATCCAAGAACCTCAGCAAACACTGAGCAGGATAAATACCAAGGAGTCTACACCTAGTCATATCATATCTGAATGGCAGAAAATCAGACAGTAAGAAAATGTGGAAAGAAGCCAGAGGAAAAATACTTATCTTACACATGAGATCTTATCTATAAAGGAACAAGGATAAGAATTATATCAATTTCTATTCAGAAACCATGCAAATAAGGAGAGAGTGGAGTGACATATTTAAAGTCTTGAAAAAACCCCACCAACCTAGACTTTGTATCCAGAAAAGTTATCCTTTAAAAGTAATGGAGAGTTAAAGATGCTATCAGAAAAAAAAAAAAAAAAAACCTAACCAAAAAAACCCCAGAGAATTTGTTGCCAATACATCTGTTTGGTAAGAAATATTAATACTGCAAGAGTTCTTTAGAGAGAAGGAAATGATACAGATCAGAAACTAAGATCTACATGAAAAAGGGAAGGCTTTAGAGGAGGAATATGAAGGTAAAACAGAACTTTTTGTTTTTCTTATTTTTAATTGATATAATAGAGAAGTGATTGCTAAAATGACAGCACCGACACAGCAGGTAAACACAGTTTATGAACAGATGCAATGAATGACAGCAGTATTATAAGGGATCGAAGGCAGGAATTGGAAATACTCTGCCATAAGGTACTTGGACTACCCATGAAATGGCATGATGTTGTTTGAAAGCAGACTTAGAGTAATTGTAAATGTATACTGCAAACTCCAGGGCAACCACTAAAAAATTTTAAAAAGAAGAAAAAAATAGAATCATATAAAATGTTCCTTTAAAACCGGAGGATAAAGAAGAAAAATCATGTAATCTTATCAACAGATGCACAAAAAACATTTGATAAAATCCCACACCAATTCATGACAAAATTTCCTAGCAAACTAGAAATAAAGGGAAATTTTCTTATCATTATAAAGAACCTCTGTGAAAAACCCCTATTGCTAACATTGTATTTATTGGTGGGAAACTAGGTGTTTTCCTCTTAAGATGAGAATGAAAACAGGATGCCTCTTCTCACCACTGCCATTTAACATTGTACTGGAAGTCCTAGATAATGCAATAGTAACAGAAAAGAAAAGATATACAAGTTGAGAAGGAAGAAATATAACTTTCTTTCTTTGCAGCTGGCATGATTGTCTATATAGGAAATCCCAAAGAATGGACATAAAAAAGACCATGGAACTAGTGATTATAACAGGTTGTAGGATACAAGGTTAATATAAAATATATGAAAAAGTTAATTGCTTTCATATATACCAGCAATGAATAAATGGAATTTGAAATTAAAATCACAAAAACATTTACATTAGCACCCAAACAACAGAAATGCTTACGAGTACATCTAGCAAAATATGTACAAGATCTATATGAGGAAAACTATAAAACTCAAATGAAAGAAAACAAAGATCTAAATAAATGGAGAGATATTCCAGGTTTATGGACAGGAAGACTCAACAGTGTTAAGATATCAGTTCTTACCAACTTGATTTATAGATTCAATGCAATCCCAGTCAAAATCCCAGCAAGTTATTTTGTGGATATCAGTAAACAGATTCTAAAGTTTACACGGAAAGGGAAAAGGCTCAGATAGCCAGCACAATACTGAAAGAAGAAGAATAAAGTCAGAAGACTGACATCGCCTGATTTCAAGACTTGTAATAAAGCTACATTGTTCAAAACAGTGTGGTATTGGTGAAAATACAGATGAACAGAGCAAGAATATAAATTCATTGAGGGCAGCATGTGTGGTGTCTGTCTGGTTATCTCTCCATTGCTTGGGAGAGTAACTGACATACAGTAGATGCTTAATAACTATTTAGTGGAGGAAAGAACGAAGATTTCAGGAGGTTGAGAAGATTGTTTTTTAAAAGGCCATGTCTGATTTCCAGAACCTATAATATTAAACATATTTGAAGAGAACACACAGCATTTCAAAGCAGAGGTGAATGGCACGTTTCCTCCACAGTGGTGGCTCCCTGACGCTGCCAGTTCATCCTAAGCCCACCCCTTAGCCTCCTCTGACTCTGAATGAGGAGGATCTTTCCTGATATGACTCAGGTGTAGGGAAGAAGTATAGTGCATACAGTCAGAAATTAGCTTTGTTAGGGCAGTGTTTTGTAAAAAGTGGAGATTCTACTCAAATGTTTCTGTCAACTCTCCTCTTCGTCATCTTTATCTAGCAGTCAATTGTGATCCTCAGAGAACAGGTATCTCTGTGTTGCAAAACTTGGGGAGGGGCACTTTAAGTTTGGACTTTCATAGGGATGGCCAAACTTTTCTTAGAATGATTGAACCCACCCTTTGGTAGGAGAACTACACACATGAGTATAAACCACACATTATAATGAAAACACTGTTGAAAGGGTTTATCCCTGATTGTAAATTTCTGTTCCTTCTGATGAAGGAACTGGAAATGCCACTTGATCATTTATGGAAAGGAGGGGTACATGGCCAGTGAGTTGAAAAGGGGTTGTGCAATCAATCAATCTGGATTATTCTTCAAGGTGCTGGGAATCTGCTCTCACTTTTCAGTTATCTTATGCTATCTTTTCAGGGATGATGGCACCTTGCTTTTCTGAGCTCTTAATAGGGTGCTGAGGCTTTGTTTAAGCACCTGCTCAAAGTCTGAGTTTTGAAAAATGTGTCATAGATTTGAAAGCATATATATATGTGTGTGTGTGTGTGTGTGTGTGTGTGTATGTATACACACACACACACACACACAAAGACACATACAGTTATGTATAGTTTAGAAGCACCAAATTGAGTTTAGCTTACACGCTGGAGTTGTCCTTGTCAGTGGTAAGAGGGCTGGAGTATTTATGCTTTCACACTAATCACTCATTATTTTTGGGCTGCTTGCAACGGATGCAAATTTCTAGGTGCTTTTGCATCTCCTGAGGAGGCCAACCAGGCTCCAGCATCCTGAGGCAGGCTCTCTGGCAAAGAGAAGCAGGTACAGGTGTCTGAATTTTGTGAAAGCTTATTTGAGGCTGGTGTGCATAAAAATTTGCAAGGGGATTTGAGGGGATATGGATGGAACACTGACAGCTTGTGATGCGCCTCCCAACTGCCACACATATTTTTACGTTACTGTGGTGACAGTGAAAAATAAAACACACACACAAAAACTGTATCACATCTGAATTGTCCATTTGTCTCTTGAGCTTTTCCTGTTTTTGGTGTGCTTATCTACAGTTTTAGATTCTGTGTGTTGGGTAAAGCTGTAGCTTTGCCCGTTGGAATCGATTGCTCT
Source organism: Avahi laniger (assembly GCA_963575035.1). Lineage (NCBI taxonomy): Eukaryota > Metazoa > Chordata > Mammalia > Primates > Indriidae > Avahi > Avahi laniger. The sequence continues at coordinate 522 of CAUYSK010070354.1, read as the reverse complement.
CCTTGGAATGGAAGAGGTCTGTTTTGCTGTTAGCGCATCCTGGCTTCCTCTGCCTTTGCTCTTCCCAGACATTTATTACTGAAACCATGGACTCTGTCCCACTTACCCTGGCCCTATTCCTTTTCTGACAAAAACTGGCAATTCTCAACAGACCCCACCCTCCTGGAGGACCTAGATGTCTTCTTGCTGTTCCCAGCCCTCCTGTCTGATAAGCCCAAGGTATTTGTGTGGCTTACATCTTATCATTTTACTCTTCCTATCGATTTGGGCCTCATTTGTAGGGTGTGTTTCTGACTATGCTGATTACCCTCTGTTTGCCTGTCCAAATGCATTCTCGACACTCATCCTGCTCTGTCCCCCGGGAGTCTGGCAGATACGGATTGCGTTAGCAGACTGTCTTGCCCTCTGTCTTAGCAGGCAACGCAGGGAAAGAAGAGAGCATCATATTTATTCCTCTGGCCTCTCCCTGTGGGAGTGCTGTGGGCTGCATCCTTCCTCCAGGAGTCACAGCCATGCCCAGTG